>CAUYTI010128571.1:0-24740 GCA_963575145.1 Galago senegalensis
AGTGGTTACTGCGCCGGCCACATACACCGAGGCTGGTGGGTTCCAACCTGGCCCCAGCCAGCTAAACAATGATGACTGCAACAAAAAATAGCCAGGTGTTGTGGTGGGCGCCTGTAGTCCCAGCTATTTGGGAGGCTGAGGCAAGAGAATCGCTTAAGCCCAAGAGTTTGAGGTTGCTGTGAGCTGTCACGCCATGGCACTCTACCAAGGGCAACATAGAGAGACTCTGTCTCAAAAAATAATAATAAAATAAAATAATTAATAAAAATTTATCAGACACATAAAGAAAATATGAACCACATAAGAAAAAAAATCAATCAAAACTGACCAAAAACTGACACAGATATTAAAACTGGTAGACAAAAGACATGAAAACAGTTATAAGTGTATTCTATATGTTTTAAGAAAAAGAAACATGGAAGATATATTTTTTAAGCCAACAAACTGAACCTCAAGAGGTAAAAAATGCACCATTTAAGATGAAAAGAATAGCCATCTTTGAACTTGAAAGCTAAGCCTTCTCTTTGCTGTTTGAGACTGGAGTCTATGCCTCTAAAGGAGAAATTGGGATCAAGCCAGGCCAGTTCCTTCGCAACTCCATTCCACTCACTTTCTCTCCTCAGGGATGCTTCCAGGATCTTCTGCATGTTTCCAGAAGCAAAAACAAAAATGAGTAGGTCTCTGGGAATGAGTTCCTGAGAAAAGAATAAATTTGGATCCCTTCCACTGTGGGACAACACAGCAAGAGGCCTTTATCAGATATAGCCCTTTAGTCTTGGACTTTCCACCCTCAAGAACTGTGAGCCAAATAAATTTATGTAAATTTAAAAAATTTAAGAGATGAAAAATACACAGAGTGGAATAGATTAGACACTATAGAAAAAAAGCCAATGAATATGAAGACATATCAACAGAAGCTATCTAAAATGACATAGCAACAGAGATGGTGGATGGCTCGGTGCCTGTTGCTCAGTGAGTAGGGTGCTGGCCACATACACTGAGGGTGGCGGGTTCAAGCCCAGCCCAGGCCTGCTAAACAATGACAACCACAACCAAAAATGGCTGGGCGTTGTGGCGGGCACCTGTAGTCCCAGCTATTTGGGAGGCTGCGGCAAGAGAATCGCTTAAACCCAAGAGTTTGAGGTTGCTGTAAGCTCTGACACCACAGCACTCTACCGAGGGCAATGTAGTGAGACTCTGTCTCAAAAAAGAAAGAAAGAAAGACAGACAGACAGACAGACACTGGAAAACATGAGCAGAGCATCAGTAAACTGTGCTCAACTTCAAACCATCCAATATATGTGTAATAGGAATCTCAGAGGCTGGGCACAGTGGCTCATGCCTGTAATCCTAGCACTTGGGAGGCCGAGGTGGATGGATTGCCTGAGCGCACAGGTTTGAGACAAGCCTGAGCCAGAGCGAGACCTTGTCTCTAAAAACAGCCATGCGGGGTGCCTGTAATCCCAGCTACTTGGGAGGCTAAGGTAAGAGAATTGCTTGAGCCCAAAAGTTTGAGGTTCCTGCTAGTTATGATGCCACAGCACTCTACTGAGGGCAACAAAGTAAGACTGTCTCAAAAAAAAAATTAAATTGGCTCAGTGCCTGTAGCTCAGAGCTGACAGGTTCAAATCCAGCCCACGTCTGCCAAACAACAATGACAACAACAACCAAAAAATATGTGGGTGTTATAGCAGGCACCTGTAGTCCCAGCTACTTGGGAGGCTGAGGCAAGAGAATTGCTTAAGCCCAAGAGTTTGAGGTTGCTGTGAGCTGTGACGCCATAGCACTCAAAGGAAGGTGACATAGTGAGACTCTGTCTCAAAAAAAAAAAGGAATCTCAGAAGGTGCCAGAGTTGGGAGGGAGGGACAAAAAGAAAAAAAAAATTGAAGAAGACCAAAACACTTCCACTTTTGTAAAAACTAAACTCAAAAGGTTCAAGAAGTTCAATGACTTCCAAGCTGAAGACACACTATAAAAACTACACCATAGGACATCACAATCAAATCACTTAAAATCAGTGGTAAAGAAAGAATCTCAAGAGCAACCCAGGGAAAAAGGGCACCATGTCAACAACAAAGTGAGCAGACTTCTCATGGGGATCAGTGCCACCGACAGTGAGGGACATCTTTAAAGTACTGCAGGGAAAAAACCATAAACTCGGAATTCTAGACCTGGTGAAATACCTTTCAAAACCAAATACATTTTTCAGATACACCAAAGCTGAGAGAGTTCATCCCCAGCAGACCTGCACTACAGTTATTAGCAGCCCCTTGCAGAGATGGAGAAACTGAGGCTCCAGAGGGCTGCAGCTACCTCCAGGACAGGGGCTCAGACCTTCACCTCCCTCACTGGGTGTGTGGAATGGAGACAGAAACGGTGAGTCTCCTGCTCCTCCCCCCCAGGCAGCAGGCTGAGACGGACATGGCTGCATCAGTGCCTCAGTGCCCTCCTCCCCAGCCTGGTGGGACTGATAAGATGCTATCTGAAGAAGCCTGGGAAGGTTCTTTGGGTGTTAGGGAAGCCCTGGATGGTGGTCCCTGCTGGCTCCTGGCACTCTCCAAACCAGTTTGCCCATCTTGGCCTTTAACGAAGAGGACAAGTTTAAGTAACAGCCTCATTTTGCCTCCTGGGGTAAAGGGAATCTGAGTACTTGGCAACAAATGCTGACCCCAGCCCCAGCAAGGACAACCAGGCCAACCAGCTGACACGTGCTTGTCTCTCTTCCAGAGATCAAGGAGGCTGGTGATGACCACTCTCATTTTCCAGAGGGGCAGTCACTGTCACTACCAGCCAGCAGCAGAGGGCTCTGCTCTGTTCCTGGGCTCTTCTCTCCATGGGGGAGTCCACCCACTACCTCCTGGAGCCCACGTTGGCTCCTGAAATACTTGACCCTCAGCACTGTCCAAAGCGTCCACGACCCTGGGCCTCCCCAGCTCTACCACACATTCCCTGGGTGGCCTACGGGAGGTCACTTCCCCTCTCTAAGCCTCGGTTTCTCTTCTCAGTAACATGGGGAGTTGAACTGGATGAATCAGAGGCCTTTTTCCCTCTGACATACATCAGTTCTCTGAACACTCTCCCCATACTTTATAAAGACCAAAACCTAATTAAAGCCAATTAAAGGCATCTCAGGCTTGCTGAGCACCAGGTGGCTACAGCAGTCAGGGCAAGAAGTGCACACTGTTCGCACCCAGAGCCTCAGCCAGGGAGGCTCGGCCTAGCCCACAGCAGTGTGGGGCACTGCCCTGAGGCTCCCCCAGGCAGGGAGGCTCAGCCTACCCCACAGCAGTGTTGGGCACTGCCCTGAGGTTCCCCCAGGCAGGGAGGCTGGGCCTAGCCCACAGCAGTGTGGGGCACTGCTCTGAGGCTCCCCCAGGCAGACGGTAGCCTCACCACAGCTCAGGCAGAGCTTAGGGCAAGGTTGTCAGGTGACCAGGACTTTGCCCACAGGATGAGGCAAAAGAACAAGATCTGTCCTTCCTCTCACTGACCACAAGGGGCTTTCAGAATCCTCAGAGCAGCCACACAGGTGCAGGATCCAGCCAGACCATCCCTCAGGGGCAGCAAATGGCACCAGCAATTTTCAAATGGGAAAATTCTTAAAACCACAGACTTGAAAGCCATTAACTCCCTAGCTTTTCCAGGGTGCAAGACTGACAGACACTGGGGTTATGGAACATCCTTATCCCCCAGGAAGCCTGGCCTGGAAAGGACTTGCTCAAGGTCACGCAGCAAGCCAGGGCAGGGTGGAGGTCCCTAGGCCACCTAGAGGTCGTCTCTGCTGCAGTCTGCCAAGCACCTGCTTGAATGCATCCCGGGACAAGGAGCTCACCACTTCTCAGACTACTCTCTGGGAAAGGCTCTTAGGAGAAGAGTGAACACCAGCTCCGTGCCAGACACCAAGCCCAGTGCTATATATTCCCTTCTTTTTCCATTTAAATTTCATCGTGGCCTTATGAGACAAGTGTCAGCATCACAGCAGCACTAAGGAAGGAACAGGTCAGAGAGGCAAAAATCACTATCTCAGAGCAGCCACAAAAGACAATGGCAGAGCTGGGGCTCAGGCCTGGGTCCATTTGACACCAAAGCCTGTCTTCCCACCACCCCACATGCATTCAACCTGGGAAGGTGCCTGAGCCCACTGCAGCCCACCCAGGCCAGGGCCTGCCAGGCTGGGGCCAGCATGTGCCAGGGCTCAGGGAGCCCCCACCTTCTTCCCGGCTGCTCTTAATGAGAAGGCCAAGTTAGTACTTTGGGGCACCCATGTCTATTACTGCTTCAACACAAGTGCCTGGTCCCTAATTTCCAGATGAAGAACAGAGGCCCAAGGTCACTCAATACAGCCGTAGCTAAGCAGGGCAGCTGAATGGGCAGGTAAGCAGGGCCTGAGAGGAGGCCAGGGCCCTCCGCTTCAGGGAGAGCCTCTCGCACAAGGGAGACCAGGCCGGGCCACACCAAAGACCTCAATTTCCTCCCTCATGTGAGCATGAGGCAGATCCCACTCTCATGGTGGGAGAGGGGGCTGCCCCTTCCTCACAGAGCTCCTTCCTGGAAAGGTTGCTCCCCACTGTCCCCTAAACACTCAATGAGATGCGAGCCCTACAGGATAGGAAGCCTTCACAGAAGGCAGGCAGGAGCCAACACCTGGAATTATGTTATTAGATGGCTCCCCACCCTGACCAATGCAGGCGCTGGGCCCTGGCAGGAGCTACCAGGGCAGGCAGGAGCCTAGGTGTAAGCTTGGGCCAGTGCTATGCTCCCGGGACTCCCAGGAACTCTCACAGGCTGGGGGTTATCCTGGTGCTGTCTACTGAGGCATGTGACAAGTACCCATCCTCCCAGTCCCCACAGATGGGCGACTAGGACTCACCCTGATCCTCTGAGTCCTAGTGTGGTCAGACTGCTGCTCCACTGCTGCCCTCCCCACTGAGCACTGTGCTTGGGTGACAGGGAGCCTCATGAAAATTCTTTTACTATTCTGAGTCAAGCGGGGGCCAGGAGCAAGGGGTAGGGCTGAGAAGGACCAGCCTACACTGCTTCCCCAGAGAACAGAGGTGCTCAGACCTGGGGTCTGGGCCCGGCTTGACCAGTTTCCAGCTCTGCCACCTTAGGCAAGTTCTTCTTCTCTGAGGCCCACTAAGCCTCAGCTTCCTCATCTCAACAATGGCCACAACTTTAAGGTGTTGTGGTGAGGGTGACATAGTGAAGGTGACAAGCCTGTTCAGCACCTGGCAAGAAGCTGGCATTCAGTAAATGCCTCATTAAGCTGCTTTTATTCTCCTGAAAACAAGCTGTGGGCCAGGACTCTAGGTGAAGGCAAGGGCTTGGTAGTAAAGGTGTTGGGTTATTCAGACACTATGAAACTGAGCTCAGCTTTACTTCTCTGGGTCTCCATTCCCAAGCCCTGGCCCGGTGGGTGGAGACCTGGGCTTCAAGGCTGGCCTTGGCCACTGTGCCGCGCCCTCTCTCAATTTCCTCAACTGTAAAATGAGGAAGGTGATTCCCCCTGCCCCCAGGGCCTTACCCTGGACTGTGAGGGCCAGTGAAGAGATTGTACAGGGACCCCCACATCTTGGAGGGGGTGCTCAGAATCTGCTGGAAGAGCCCCTTATACATGGCTGAGGCAGTCCTTCCCTGCCCCTTTCCTGAGCCTGGCCCAGCCTTACCCGATCTAAGGCTACAGCCCAGTGAGGCTGGGGCTTGGCCCTTCCAGGCGTGATCCTACAGGCCCAGCCTCTGGTATGCAGCTGGAACCCCACAGCAGGTTTTTCCCCAGATAAATCACTGGCCTCTGGGGGCTGAGGGAAGAGCAGGCAGGTGACTCTACCCCAGAATTAGAGCCCCCTGAAGCTGCCAGAAACTCAGAGGGCACAAGCTGCTGTGGTCTGGGCCCACATCAGGGGAGCAAGACCTGGGGCATTTGCCTCCCGTCAGGAGTCTAGAATCACAGGGCAGAGATAAAGGGACTCTTAACACTCTTTAAGGCCTACACCCATTTTACAGATGTGATAGGCAGGGCTGAGAGAGGAGGTAGCACTTGTCCTGGTCACATACCAGGTGGAGGCAGTGCAGGGACCTGACCCCCGTACCCTTGACTCCTGCTCCTGGGCCCACTAGCTCCATTCCAGCCTTTGGGAAGGGGGGGCAGGTGGAGATCTGGCAGTAGTCCTGATGGAAACACAGCCACTCCCCTGTGTGCGTGTGTGTTGTGTCACTTCCCTGCCCTAGGGTCTACCTGTTGTGCTGACAACAGGGCAGATGAGTGAGGAGGTAGCAGGCTAGGCCACACTGACTCAGCGCCAGCAGCCCCAGCTCAGAAGCCCCAGGTGGGTAAGGGACAGTATGCAACCAGACAACTTGGACAAAGGGATTCCCATCCCAGGCTACGGGCTCTCCCTACACTGGTACCAGGTGAAAAGAGGAGACTGGGACAAGGAAACGAGGTGATTCACAGGGAGAGATAAGGGAGGGAGAGCTCTGGGCAGACAGCAGGCAGCACCCCATCAGCATCCATCAGTGTCCCAGTCCAGCCCCTGCCAATCTGAGGAACAGCTGTAGCAGGGGAGACAAAGGATTCCAAGGGGCTAGATCAGCTGCCCCTCCCAGGCCCTGCCTATCTGTCCCTTTAGGGCACAGAAGCAGGGGAATGGTCCTAGAGTTGGAGTGCAGCACAAGCCTGGACCCTACACCTCCACCCAAGAACTAGCTAGATAATCTTGACCAGGGACTAACCAGTCAGGCCTCGGTTTCTACATCTGAAAAATGGGGCAGATAACACTACTTGAGACTATAAAGTGTCTTCCGCTCAATGAACAGTAGCTATTGTTATCACAGTCCACCCCTACATGCACCATGTGGCAACAGGTTCCAGAACAATGCGGTAGAGAGGCACTCGGGGCTAGAAAGCAAGGGCTTTGCTGTGGGACCATGAACAAATCCCTGTCCTCTGTGCCTCGGTGTCCTTGTCTGTAAAACAAGGGTCTTGGCCTATATCACCTCTGAGGCCCCTCCTGTTGGGTCTTGAAGGAATCCGTGCCATCTGGTAAGTGTGTGTGTGTGTGGAGGTCTCAGCAGTGAGTGTCCCATCCCAAGGAGTACAGCAACAGAGGGCAATGCCTACCTGTCGAGGCTGAAGGAAATCACCCACGGTGGTGCCACACAGACAGAACAGGCTCAGGCCTGAGATCTATTGACTTCTTCATATGTCACCTTAGACAGGTGACATCAATAACCTTGTGGGACTTTGTGGGAAGCAAATGAAGCTCTGGGCGCCCATGGGACTGCATAGTGCAGGGTCCTCAAACTTTTTAAACAGGGGCCAGTTCACTGTCCCTCAGACCTTTGGAGGGCTGGACTGCAGGCCCCGGGCCAAGTTGGCTGCTAAGCAGGACAGGCAGCGGCAGCAAAAACACCTGGTAGGCTGCATGTGGCCTGCAGGCCGTAGTTTGAAGATGCCTGGCATAGAGTGTCTGGACTTTAGCTGTGGCCACAGAGATGCAGTGAGGAAGCAAGGGGAGCCAGGAGTACCCAACTTGGCCCCACATGCCATTATCTGGCCCATCACTGGGCTGGGCCATCCCTGTGTCTGCAGATTAGACCCTCTGGCTGTTCCTGTCTGCCTCCTTCCTATTCTTGGTGGGAGGAGCAGTACAGAGTAGGGGGGACTCTGTACGGCAAATCAAGCTCCCCACCACCCAGGGCCTCAGTTTCTCCATTTTGAAAATGGGGGTGGAGGCTGGGTGATAGGGTCCCAGTGGACTGTGTGCCATGGCCTGTACCAGAGTCACCTCCGCCTGACACCAATGCCAGCAGCACCTTCCAACCCTACTGCAGGTGTGGGGTGGGTCATTGTGCCTGAAAACTAAGAAGGTGCCTTCCTCCCCCTCCAGCTCCTTCCTCATTCCTGTCTCCTGATAATCCATCTTCACAGTAGCCAGAGATGCAGCTTTTATCCTTGCCACCTCTACTATATAGACCAGAAACCTGAAACTGCAAAGCTGCTGGGGTGGGAGCCAGTGAGGCGGGAGTAGGCCTGAAAGCTAGGGTCTGACCACCAGCTAACTCTGCCCACCCTTGGTGGGGCAGGGACTCCACCTCCCTGGAAACCTGAGCCAGGGCCACCTCCTCAGCTCCTGACCCATTTCTGATTTCTCTGCCCACGTGCTCCCCCAAGCTCTTTCAGCCAGAATGGTCCCCAAACCCAGCATTCTGGTTTTGTGCAATAAGCTTCCTTGCTCGAGGACCAGAACAGTGAAGGGGTGAGACCTCACTAGGAATCCCTTGTTCCTCAACCCAAGGCCAGACCTGACTTCAGAATCCTCAACATAGCTTGCTAGGTGGGTTTTATCAGCCGTGTCAGGACATGCTTTGAAAAGATGACAAAGTACTTCTACTAGACAGGTTACAGCACCTGATCATAGTCATGACTGTCCAGCAGTGGCTTGCCTATCTCCACCAAGTGGCAAGAACCCCTTCTTAGAACATGTGTTAGTATGTCAACCAAGAATGGCCACCCACAGCCAGAACTTTGCACAGCCTGGCAGGAGTCAGAGAGGAGAGGTCCATAGGTTTGGGGTTCCTTCCAAAGGCAAAATTCAAAGCAGGTGGACAACTCTCAGCTGGACTCATTCTACTTTCAAAGAGGACCACACCACTGCCATCCACGCATCCTAGCCTGGAAAGGTTCTGTCATTGCCAAGTTTACAAAGAGGCTCAGAGAGGGTGAGTACCTCACTCTCAGTTGCTCAGCACAACCAAAAAGCAGACAAATTTGAACTCAGACCTCCAGGTGCACCTCAGATGGACTGAGGCTCATCCTTAGTCTCCATGCCAATATCCCCAACCCTAGTGAAAGCTCTCCCCACCTGACAGCTCAAGTTGTGAGAGCCTCCTGGTTCTCAGGGTGAATCACCCTAAGGTGAGTGAGAATGGCCCAGAGATTCCTCCCTGCTCCACCCATCAAAGCAGCTTCGTTTGGGGAACCTTCTCACTATGACTGGGGAAACCAGAAACACCCCTAACAAAGCACAAAGGTCCTTGAGATGGGGCAGCCCATTGTCACCTGCTAGAGGACCCAGGCATCCTAGCCCTCTGTAAAGAAACCAAGGAACCCCATGAAGGTGGGTAGGAAAACTCCTCCCAGGAAGCAGGGAAGTGTCAAGAGATCCCTCTGGGACTGTGTTGTGGCCCCTATGTTGGGCTCTGAGTGAATGTGAACTTAGAAGGGGCCAGGTCAGGCCCGCTGGCCAGCCACCTGTCCAGGGCCTCCTGCGCCCACTCCCTCACCTTCTGGGCCTGGCTGATCATCTTGCGCACCACCTCTTTGATGTGGGCCTGCCCATCAATGGGAGGCTGCATGTAGACACTGGCCCGGGTCACACCGCGGTAGGCAATGGTGTCTGGCCAGCCCAGATCCAGCTGCGGGATGGAGCGGTCAGACTTCTGGGGCCAGTACTCCAAGGAGGGCAGTGGCTCAGCTTCAGTGGGGGCCTCTCCTGCACCGCTGGCTTCCTCGCCATTGCCAAGCCCAAGCCTGTTGTCCTCAGGCCCCTGGCAGGGCCGGGTGCCCCGAGGGTCCTCAGAGCCCGGGTCATACACTTCAATGGTTTCCAGGATGCGCTTGAGCTCCAGCTCTGACAGGAAGTCTCGGATGTTCTCCTGCTTCAGCACCTCATAGAAGGCGTCGCGGCCACGGGCCACCAGGGCCTCCAGGGCCAACCGCTGCCCCTCGCTGTAGAAGAACTCAGGCTTGGACTCGCTGGAGCGCCAGTTTACGTGGTTGTCGTCCAGACACTGCACCTGTGAGAAGGCCATTGTGCCACCTGCACGGGCCCTTCTGCCGGGGGTGGGTGGATAACAGAACAGTTCCTCAAAGTCAGGATCCTAACCCGTCGGCTGGGCAACAGTGCGCTCCGGGGCCTGCCCGCTCCTCTGCTCCTCTGCTGGGACACAACCTGAGGGAGAGAGCAGGTGAGGCAGGCGCGGGCCGAGAACGGGCGGGGCGGGGCGGGGCGGGGCGGCGACAGGAGGTGGGGAGTCGGAAAGACGGACTCGGGGGTGGGAAGACTGGGGGGGGGGGGCCGGGCTGGAACGGGGGACCAAGTGCGGGGAGATTGGGCCCGGGCCACATCCCAGGGTCCGGTGTGCCTGTAAGTAGAGGGGACAGGGAACCCACATCCCTGAAGATTTCCGAAGTCTTCGGCAATTTCTGAGCAACTCTAGGGCAGGAAGGGAACTTCCCAGAAGTTTCCAAGTGTGGGAGGCTGGAGGCTGAACTCCGCTCTCAGCCGCGTCCCGCATCCCGCATCCCGAGGGCTTCCGGGAAGGGGGTGTCAAGCTTCCCGGGGCGCCGGGGGTCGGCACCCCGAGAAAGCAGCCCGGACGTGGCCCGGGGCTCGGTGAAGTGTCCGGGGGACCAGGAAGCGCGGGGGGGGGGGCCGGGACACACTTACCCCGCGGGCGCGGGCGGAGCGGGGCGCACTGGCGGCAGCGGCGGCGGCGGCGGGGAGCCGGCGAGTGACTAAGCGCCGCTCCGCCCACCCTGCCGCCACCTGCGGTCACGTGCCGCCGGGGGCGGGGCCGGAAGCTGATTCACTCCGCGACAGACACCGGCCGACCTGGGGCGGTATGCTGCCCCCAGTCCATGTTGCTCCAATTCCGATCCAGGGTCCTGGAACTCCTGGAACACTGCAGCCCAGAGAGGGATGGTGTTCTTCCTGAGGTCACACAGCGGGTCAACAGCCTTAGGCCTTCAATCTTAGGCCTTAGTACAATTGTAGTTAACAGCCTTACAGTTCCCTGTAACCCTAGGGCCTGTTGGTGATCTTGGACTAACCATAGCTGTGCCCAGTGTCACAGGTGGGACGGGAAGTTGATGGGGATGTAGAGATACCCAGCTTTCCAGTGTGAAGACACATGGCTGGGTACTGGGCTGGAAGCGTTTGTCCCCTGTCTGATTCCATCTCAGGGGCTTTCACAGAGCTGGTGTGAAGTGGACAGATGCCCAGTCCTTCCTCCCAAGTCCGGCTGCGGGGCGAGGGGGGACGGGGGGGGGCGCTCCTAACTGGTTCTGCAGGATGACCAGTGCCCCACCTGAACCCTGGGGCAGGGAGAGGCCCAGAAGGCTGCTGTGGGTTGGGGCCAGGTCCAGCTTTCCGCTTGGCTTCCCCTGGGCTTGGGACCCTGGTTATGGGGGGTGGTGTGGGGACCACATCTGAAGGCAAGCTGTCAGGGTGGGACAGCAAAGCTTATTAAACCTGGCCCAACAGACAGCCCTCGCTCCATGGCGTGGCTGGGCTCCCGGCTCAGCCCAGCCCTTCCCTCCCATCCCCCATACTTGCTCTGGATCTGGATGGGGCTGGCTTGAAGCCCTAAGGACACTGCTCTCTGCTGCTGAGAGCTGGCTGGTGACATCTCCAGGCCTTATGCCTTCAAACCACCTTCCCCAAGACCAGGGGTCCTTAAACTTTTTAAACAGGGGGCCAGTTCACTGTCCCTCAGACTGCTGGAGGGCCGGACTGCGGGCCCCGGGCTGAGTTGGCTGCTAAGCAGGACAGGCAGTGTCGGCAAAAACACCCTGCGGGCCGGATAAATGTCCTAGGCGGGCTGCATGTGGCCCATGGGTTGTAGTTTGACGACACCTGCCCAAGACCATGTCTGCCATCTATCACCTGTTAGGCCTTCTTGCCCCAAGTTGTACTGCCCTGAACAGAGAGTACTCTTTCTCAGGCCCAGCACCCCTGTGGTCTCCATCCCTGGTCCCTAAAGCCATCAGTCCTGCACTCCCTGCCATATGGCCCCCACCCTGGCCCTGAGGGCTTTACACTGTCTGACAGCATAGGCTGCAGAGGTCAGCAGACTCCAGTGCAGTGCCCCCAGCTCCTCCCATACATGCACATACCTGCATCTCCCCTGACCCCAGGCATGAGAGGAGGTGGTCCCACTGAGTGAGCCCTGCCCTGGGTTTCTGAAACCTCATTTATAGCCTGTCTGCTTCTATGGACTCCCGGCAAGACTCTCTATGGGCCTGAGCTTCTTGTTTTGTTCTGACCAGGGCACAAGGCCCTGAGGCTCATAAAGAGTTCTGGCTCTCTGACTTAGGGACCATGGGCCTTCCATCCTCTGTAGTTATTTACCATAATTATCCATTCATAGGAAGTTGTAAAAGCAAATTAATAGGGAGGTCACATGCATCCTTCACCCAGTTTCTCTCAGTGGTGACATCTTACATAATTATAGTACAATAATACCACAGACAGAAAATCTGCACTGGTACAATCCACAGAGCCTGGTCAGATTTTGCCAGTTTTACATATACACATTTGTGTGTTTATCAATGTATGCCACCTTGTCACGTGTGTAAATTCATGTAACCATCAACTGTCCCTCACCACAAAGATCAGTCACACCCACACCTCCCACACCTCCACCATCCTAACTAACCCCTGGCAACCACTAATCTGTTCTACAACTCTATAGTTGGTTATTTCAAGAATGCTATT
Organism: Galago senegalensis; assembly: GCA_963575145.1. NCBI lineage: Eukaryota > Metazoa > Chordata > Mammalia > Primates > Galagidae > Galago > Galago senegalensis. The sequence continues at coordinate 12,502 of CAUYTI010128571.1, forward strand.
TAAATGGAAAATATCATGTGGAAACTTTTGGGATTGGCTTTTCTTCCTGCTCAGCATAATTCTCCAGAGTTTCATCCAGGTTGTGGCTTATATCAACAGTTTCTGAGAGCTGTTCCATGGTATGGAGTTACCACAGTTTAATCACTATTGTGGTTAAAGGACATGAGACTTGTTTTCAGCTTTGGATTATTGCACATAACCCTGCTATGAATATTATACACATGTGATAGAAACAGAAAGCTCCCTTTCTCTGGCACAAATGCCTCAGAGTTCCATCCCTTGCTCCTATGGTGTGTGCTTGCTGGTTAAAAAACAGCCACAGTGTTTTCCAGATTACATTCTGGAATATCATTGAAGGTCTTTTCATGTGCTTATTTAGCATCTTTACGTCCTCCTCAGTGAAACGTCTGTGTCTTTTGACCATTTTCTAATAGGATTTTCTATTCTTTACCATTGAGTTGTGAGAGCCCAAAGGGCGTTTGTCAGGCATGTGGCCTGCAAATGTTTTCTCCCAGTGTGTAGCTTTTCTTTTCATCCTCTTCACAGGTATTTCACACTGAACTTAAGTTTTTTAATTTTGATGAGGTCCAGTTGATTGACTTTTCCTTTCATGCATCATGCTTTTTTTTTTTTTTGAGACAGAGCCTTAAGCTGTGGGTAGAGTGCTGTGACATCATAGCTCACAGCAACCTTCAAATTCTGGGCTCAAGCGAGTCTCTTGCCTCAGCCTCCCAAGTAGCTGGGACCACAGGCGCCCGCCACAACGCCCGGCTATTTCCTGGTTGCAGCCATCAGTGTTGTTTGGCGGGCCTGGGCTGGATTTGAACCTGCCACCTTAGGTGTATGTGGCTGGTGCCTTAGCCGGTTGAGCCACAGGCACCAAGCCCATTATGCTTTTTTTTTTTTTGCAGTTTTTTTTTTGGCCCGGGCTGGGTTTGAACCCGCCATCTCCGGCATATGGGGCTGGGGCCCTACTCCTTTGAGCCACAGGCACTGCCCTATGCATCATGATTTTGATGACAAGTCTAAGAATTCTTTCCCTTGTCAAAGTCAAAATGAAAATGTAGAGACGAGGCTGGGCACAGTGCTGCATGCCTGTAATCCTAGTACGTAGGGAGGCTGAGGCAGAAGAATCACTTGAGTCCAGAAGTTCAAGATCAGCCTGGGCAACACGTCGAGACCCTGTCTCTAAAAAAAAAAAACTCAGCCCAGTGTGGTGGCACATACCTATAGTCCCAGCTACTCAGGAGGCTGAGACAGGAGAATGGCTTGAGCCCAGGAGTTTAAGGATGCTGTGAGCTACAATGATGCTGTTGCACTTCAGCTCAGGCAATGGAGTGAGACCCTAGCTTAAAAAAAAATGTAGAGACCAGTCACTACATTTAATGTATTCTTTGGGAAGAAAGAATTGCAATTCAGGGCATGTGTACCTCATGTCTGAAGAACAGAGGCAGTTAGGGGTTTTATAAAAAGTAGAAATATCAGCTCGGCGCCTGTGGCTCAAGCGGCTAAGGCGCCAGCCACATACACCCAAGGTGGCAGGTTCATATCCAGCCCGACCCGCCAAACAACAATAACAGCTGCAACCAAAAAATAGCCTGTTGTGGTGTGCACCTGTGGTCCCAGCTACTTGGGAGGCTGAGGCAGGAGACTCACTTGAGCCCAGGAGTTGGAGGTTGCTGTGAGCAGTGAAGCCATAGCACTCTACCCAGGGACTCAGCTTGAGGCTCTGTCTCAAAAAAAAAAAAAGAATTCTTATCAGGAAAGGATGGCGAATTTTACCCAATGCTTTTTCTGCATCTATTGAGAGGATAATATAGTCTTTGTTTTTGCCTTTATTTATGTGGTGAGTTACATTTATAGATTTGCATATGTTAAGCCAGACTTGCATCCCTGGGATAAAGCCTACTTGATCATGATATATATATATATTTTTTAATATGTAGCTGTATTCTATTTGCTAGGATTTTGTTGATTATTTATAATCACTTTTTTTTTTTTACAGTTTTTTTGGCTGGGGTTGGGTTTGAACCCACCACCTCCAGCATATGGAGCCGGCGCCCTACTCCTTTGAGCCAAATAGCCATAAATAGCTACCTATCTCACTCTATAAATAGCCACCCCTATTTATAATCACTTTTAACAAGCCTCCAAAGAACACTCCCTAACCTGTAGATGCTATTTGTAAAAACAACCTTTATGTGAGGACAAATGCCTCTAGTGCCCTCTGTACTTTGCATTATCAATCTTTTTACATTTGTGAATCCAATGGGTAAAAATGGTATCCTATTGTTACTTTCATTTGCATTTTCCTAGCATCTTTTTGTCTTTTCATTGGAAGTGTCAATTGATAAAGCTTATGGAAGGCTGACGGGCAGTACCAAGTAAAACTTTCTATCTTTAGAACCAGAGGTTCCATTTTTCAATAGCTCCCTTAGAAAAATAACACTTACATGTATGCACAGAGAGGCATGGACAACGTTTTTTACTGAAGCACTTTCTGAAAGAGAAGATAACTAAAAACAACCTAAATGACCACCGACAGGAGGAGTGCTCAGAGAAACTGTGGAATAAGCAAACCATAGAAAACTGTAACTATTGAAAAATAATAGTTTCAATATGAGAAGAAAGCAAGTTGCAGAACAGTATGTATCATATAATATCATGTACTTAGAAATGAAAAATAAAAAGATATACTTCTGTATGCATAGCTATGCATGTAAATGATAAGCAAATATCTTGAGAGATGCGTAAACTGATGACCGGTTACCTAGGGGAAGGAGCCCAGGTGGGCAAGTGGCCAAGGGAGATGTTTTTATTAACTGTATCATTTGAACCTTTAAGCAAGAATGTACTATGTATTTGTCTATTGTTTGGCTAATGATTTAAAAAGGTAGTTAAAAACAAATGATACTGAACACTAAACTATAAAGCTTAAAAAAGAGAAAGTATTATTATTTCAAATGAGGAACAACTTCTAGGTTATAAAAACCTGCTTAGACTTTCCAAAGTTGCAAGGTGGGTAAGTCAGTGAAAGCTGAATTGAAATTATACCTCTCATCCAAGTGAACAGTAAAATAGGTGGTCAAGAATCAGAATCAGGGTGGTGCCTGTGGCTCAGTGAGTAGGGTGTCAGTCCCATATACCAAGGGTGGTGAGTTCAAACCCAGCCCCTGCCACAAAAAGATAAAAAATAAACTAAATAAAGTTTTAAAAAAAAGAATCAGAATCATCTGGATATCATGTAGAAATTGACTCATTCTTCTTTCAGTTTTTGTTTTTTGGGTTTTTTTTTTTTGTAGTTTTTGGTAGTTTTGAACCCACCACCTCCAGTACATGGGGCCGGCACCCTACTCCTTTAGCCACAGGTGCCACCCCTTCTTTTGGTTTTTGTTCCGATATCAAATAGACACAGATTAAAGTTCACCTTTCATGTCCCTGGTTTTAATTTACTTAACAATTAAACAATTGTTGACTCCTTTATTAATATTTCACATTGAGCAGTGTCCATTTCAGTGAGAAAGATTCACCTTTTTGGCACTGGATATTATTCTCTGATCACAAAAGTATCATATGCTTAATGTGAACAAAAAGGAGAACATTGAAATTCATGAAGAAAAAATAAAAATGTAATCCCATCTTAAAAAAGGAATACTGTAATCCCAGCAATTTAGATACCCAAGGTGGGAGGATCAGAGTTGGAAACTAGCCTGGGCAATATAGCCAAACCCCTTCTCCACAAAAAAACAATTTAAAAAATTAGCCTGTCATAGTGATGCTACATTGTTCAAGCTACTCTACTCAGGAAGCTGAGGCAGGAGGATGACTTGATCCCATGAGGCTGCAGTGAGCTTTGTGATCATGCCTCTACACTCAAGCCTGGGTGACCGAACAATAGTCTATCTCTAAAATAGTTAGATAGATAGATACTACTGTCTGGGCATGGTGGCTCAGGCCTATAAACCCAATACTTTGAGAGGCTAAGGCAGGAGAATCACCTGCGGCCAGGAGTTTAAGACCAGCCTGGGTAACACAGGGAGATCCTGCTTCTACATAAAACTCCAGAAATATTGGCCAGGCATGGTTGGTCCATACCTGTAGTCCCTGCTACTCAGGATGCTGAGACAGGAGGATTGCTTAAGCCTAGGATTTTGAGGTTGCAGTGAGCTATGATCATGCGCCTGCACTCCAGCCTGGGTGACAGAGAGAAACTGTGTCTTAAATAAATAAATAAATGCCATTAACATCTTCTGGGTGTTTTTCCCTTTGCATATAAGTTGTTATGGAATTGGGTTACCACTGTGCATACCATTTTTTATCCTTGTTTTTCTCAATTAACATTTTATCATAACTATATCTGCATTATCATAACAGATTCTTTTCTTTATCTTTTTTTTTTTTTTTAGAGACAGAGTCTCACTTTGTCACTCTCAGTACAGTGCCCTGGCATCACAGCTCACAGCAACCTCCAGCTCTTGGACTTAGGTGATTCTCTTGCCTCAGCCTCCTGAGTAGCTGGGACTACAGGCACCCACCACAATGCCTGGCTATTTTTTTTGTTGTAGTTTGGCCAGGGCCAGGTTTGAACCTTCTTCTTTTTTCTTTTTTAGACAGAGCCTCATCCTGTTGCCCTGGCTAGAGTACCTGGTGTCATAGCTCAACAACAACCTCAAACTCCTGGGCTCAAGAGATCTTGCCTCAGCCTCCCCAGTAGATGGGACTATAGGCATGTGCCACTATGCTCAACTAGTTTTTCTATTTTTAATAGAGAGGAGGTCTCACTCTTGCTCAGGCTGTTCTCGAACTCCTGAGCTCAAGCAATCCACCCACCTCAGCCTCCCAGAGTGCTAGGATTACAGGCTTGAGTCATCATGCCTGGCCTCATCACAGATTCTTCAAAAATGTTTATAAGGGTATAATGATACTCCAAAGCTTGGATGCATTATACTTTATCTATTATTTTATTATAGGAAATATAGTTTATTTTCATTTTTTTCACTGTTATACTTACATCTGTGAAGAACACCCCTGTATACAATTTTTTGCTTCCATCTTCAATTATGTCTCCAGGATATATTGCTAGAAATGGAATTATAGTTTTGTGGGATTTTATTTATTTATTTTTTTTTGAGACAAAGTCTCACTTTGTCAAGCTTGGTAGAGTGTTGAAACATCATAGCTCACAGCAACCTCAAACTCCTGGGCTCGAAGAATCTTCTTGACTCAGCCTCCTCAGTATCTGGGACTAGGCACCTGCCATAACACCCAGATGTTTTTAGAGACAAGGTCGCACTCTGCCTCAGTCTGGTCTTGAACCCCTGTACTCAAGCAATATACCCTCCTCAGCCTCCCAGAGTGCTAGGATTACAGGCATGAGTTGGTTATTTTTATTCCCACACCTCGGCCCCGCCCCATCCTCTGCCTGTCTTCCTCTGCTCCCTATCTTCATGGATTGTGTCTCCAATTGGCTTTCTTGGGATCCCGTTAATGGGTAGCACCAGCAGGAAATCAGAGGGCTAGAAGAGAAAAATGTCAGTGTTTCCTCCCGCCTCCCACCCAGCCTTTTTTCTTGGTGGTCCTTCCTCCACCATTCCAGCTTTTAGTGGATTCCGTAAGATTACTTCCTCCCTTTGTCCCTTTATCCTTGGAGTGGCTACCGCTTCCCACTGTTGTTCTCCTCTAGCTGCCTCAATATCACTTGCTCACTGCCTCAACCCAGCCTACCTGTCTATATTAAAGTCTCTTTTATTCCAGAGACTCTTCATTTGAAGCACTGTGGTGAAATCACTTTCCTTTCGGGATCCTGATAGATACAGGGTTAAAGAGTATTAACTTTCAAAATACATTTTAAAATGCATTCTTGATAGATATTGCCAAATTGTATTGTGGAAAAGTCGTATCAATTTACCCTCCTCTTAGTAGAGTATGAAAGCTTTAATGAGATGGACTCGGCAATGGATTTCCAAAGGCATTTGGTCACCTTTTTGTTATCTGGTATCTTCCTCTCTGGTGTTACTCATAGGCAAAGGGTCTGCTGTAGACCATCTGATGAAAAAGCATGCGTGACACAGGTGAAAATATTGAGATAAGCATTTACAAACCAGAACTTCCAAGCGCAAGAGGAGACCCTGGATTGTACTTTGACAATCACTCCTTTGATTGACTTCTGCGTACAGGGAAGAGCACATCTGGCTGGGCACACAGATAGTGTGGTGTGGTTTGGGGATGTCAGCCCATATACAGACCACAGCTAAACACTAGCCCAAGAAACCAGTGCTATTGCCCGTAAGGTCTTAGTGCTCACGTAGAATAATTCCTACTTTCTCTTCCTAGTTCTAGCTTTCATAAGAGGAGAAAGAATCCACAAAGACATGTCCTTCTCCTACTTCTCAAACAAAAGGCAACTGCTGGCATTTTACCCAATGGTTTGCTAGAAGGGGGCTGAGATTTTAGTTACGTGATTCCGATGTTTATACTGTAGCTGAGTGGGTGACACAGGTGGAAATATTGTGGCTTTTCCATTTTCTTGCAAAATAATGAGACACCTAGTGGGCACAACATGAAAATACCTTTATGGGAGATGGAGAGTTCCACCAATACCCGGGTAAGTGATATTCACTAACTGCCTCAATGCTTAATTCTATAAAAGTAGTCTTGTTAGAGAAATACACAGGGCCAAGAATCAGACCAACTATTGTCTCATACTGGATACCTAAGACATATTACCATATATTTTGTAGTGTTCAATACTTTCCTAACACCTTTCAACATAAAGTTTCTTTCATAACACTAAGTACCATAGTCCTTCCCACTAGGCTGTGGGCTCCATGAAAGAAGAGGCCTCACCAATTTCCTCATAGCATAAACCCAGTGTCTACTGCATAAAGGATAGGCGGTTGGGGGAAGTTCGATGAACTAAACTGATCTGAACAACTACAGTAAGAAGTGGGATAGGTTTTTATTTTTTTCTAGGTAAGGAAACAAAGATAGAAGGATAGAGTTGCCTTCTCACTAAAGAAGTCTAAGAACCAAACATGAACCACTCCTGCTACTCTTGGCCTTTGTCCATGCCTAAAGAGACCATGTAGGAAAACTCTCTTATTCACATAAATGCCCAGTGGCCTTCCCTTCTGTTTTGAGTTAGCAGCATCCAACTTTACTCCATTGCTAGGGAGGCTTTTGGAAGGTCATAGTGTTTAAGTCAGGAGTTGTCAATCCATGACCCCAGTGAGGCCCCAGCTGCAGGCCTTCCTCACAGAATCTTTCATGTTAGATGACCTGGTATCATGGTCCACTTTCATCTCATGATAAGGCTTCTACACATCCAGCTTCATAGACCAAATGCTTAATTAAGTACCTGGAGTGTAGATGGAGTGATATGCTTATATTACCAAGGTTTAGCCAACAGACTTATAAATCCTGAGTTGTTCCTGGCCAGGGTTTATCTTTAGAAAGTACCTTATATTAAAATGAAAGGTCCTCCTGAGGCAGGTGGCTTGCTTGAGTTCCCACACAAGCCTGAGCAAGAGTGACACTCTACCCCTATAGAAAAAAAAAACAAAACAAGCAGGGTTGGTGAAGGGTGCTGTAGTCCCAGCTACTTGGGAAACTGAGGCAAGAGAATCAATTAAGGCTTGGTGCCTGTGGCTCAAGTGGCTAAGGTGCCAGCCACATATACCTAAGGTGGCAGGTTCAAATCCAGCCCAGGCCCACCAAAAACAACAACAGCTGCAACCAAAAAAAAAAAAAAAAAGCCAGGTGTTGTGGCAGGCCCCTGTGGTCCCACCTACTTGGGAGGCTGAGGCAGGAGACTCGCTTGAGCCCGGGAGTTGGAGGTGCTGTGACTGTGATGCCACAGCACTCTACCCAGGGGGATAGCTTGAGGCTCTGTCTCAAAAAAAAAAAAAAAAGAGAGAATCACTTAAGCCCAAGAGTTTGAGGTTGCTGTGTGCTGTGATGCCACGGCACTCTATTGAAGGCGACAAAGTAAGACTCTTGTCTTTAAAAAGAAAAAAGAAAAAGAAAGAAAGAAAAGAAGGTCCTCATCACACAGCATGTAAAAGGTAACAAAACCTGGGAGGTTATTTGGGCCAATTTTTCTCAAACTTGGGTACATGGACCTTTGTGCATTCCAGTGATACATTTTTGGGGTCTAGAAGTTATCTACAAAAGTTTGTTAAGTTTGCCTTGGTACCCGTAGCTCAGTGGTTAGAGCGCCAGCCACATGCACTTGGGCTGATGGGTTCAAACGCCACCGAGCCTGCTAAACAAACAAGCAAACAAACAAACAAAAAACAGCTGGGCGTTGTGGCGGGTGCCTATAGTCCCAACTACAAGGGAGGCTGAGGCAAAAGAATCACTTGAGTCCAAAAGTTTGAGGTTGCTGTGAGCTGTAATGCCATGGAACTCTACCGAGGGTGACACAGTGAGATTCTGTCTCAAAAAAAAAATTTTTTTTTTGTTAAGTTTGAATTTCCTTCTAAGAGCATTCCTAATTAACATAAACATCTTCTGGATCATCTGGCTAGCCACTTTATAAATGGGTTTTTGACATAAGAATTCACAGCTGCACGTGAGGTATTTACAATATCCTCCTACCCAGTAATCAACTAAAATAATATCATGTAATTTGTTTTATTTAGATGTAATTCATATGCCATAAAATCCATCCTTTTGAAGTATACTGTTCAATGATTTTTTATTATAGTCACAAAACTGAACAATCTTCATCATTATATAATTCCAGAAGATTTTCACCACCACCCCCAAAATCCCTGTTAATAGTCACTGCCTATATCCCCCTCTCCAAAGGCAACCACTAAAGCCCGTTCAATCTTTTGGGTTTACCTATTCTGGACATTTCCTATAAATGGAGTCACACGATTATGTGGCCTTTTCTGTCTGGTTTCTTTCATTTAGCATGTTTTTAAGGTTCGTCCCTGTCACGGCATGAATCAGCGCTTTGTTCCTTATTATGACCCTTGCACCCCTTATTTATTCACTCATCAATTGATGGACATTGGTTTACTTCCACTTTCCAGGTGTTACAAATAATGCTTCTATGAGAAACTTTAAATTCCACATTATAAAATCTAGGGTCTGCAAGTCTTCAGATAGGTTTTGGGGGTCTGTGACTTCTCTAATTTGAGAAATACTGATCCAAACTGACTCCATCACCTCATAAATAAAGAAATGGATCAGGTCCCACTCACGGAGTTAAGGGAAGCTTCTGTGGCTCGATTTGCAGCACAAGCTTATTGTCTTTCTTATCTGGAAGGAGTGGATATCTTTGTCTAGGGTTGTCCCATATTGTCTGCTGTCTAATGGAGACAACCAGCATTAGCGATGTGATTAACAGCTAGTAACACTGATGTATACTGGCTTAGCCCAGATGCCCAGCAGCTTTCAATTCCCCAAACTCTTGGCCTGAATCCTGGTGGTATTTCCATAGGCTAAGAGCCAGCAAAAAGAATCACCTGGCCAAACATCCCCATTCAGCCTGCTTTCTTTACAATGACCTCCCAGGGGAGCTCTCTGGACAAACAAAGCTGTTGACCCAGTTTGAAGACCTGGAAAATTATCATGTGAGTCACTGGGACAAGAGAGCAAAGTGCCAGGCCCCTGAGAAACTATAACCAGTTTCCAGTGTCATTTGTGTTCCCATAGGGTGGGACTAGGAGTCCCGAGGCAGCCTGCCACTTCTCAGCTGCTTCTCCAAGCGGTTTCCAAGCCCCTTGGCCCTGTGTATAGTGCCGCAGGGGCCATTCTTGTTTTCCTCCCAGTGAGCTCTGCAAACAGCAATTCCGAGAGTGTTGCTCAGTTGTAGGAAACCAAAACAAAACCGGATACCCAAAGGAAGGTGTGTAGTGTTGTTTGGAGCAAGGCCATAAGGATCCCTCTGAGAAGGAAGAGCTGATGCAGCTGCACAAATTTCAAACTGAAGACCAGGAATCCAGAGGCAGCATTTTAAAATAATACTCAGATGAGTGAGCCAGGGCCTTGCAAAAGAGCACCTCTTAATTACTTAAGGGGTGTTTTATAATATTCTGAAGATGCTACTTCCTAAATTACACAAAGAGCTGGAGAAACTTAGCCAGAAAAGCAGTGCAGGTAAAACTGCTGTTGCATTTAGATGTAGTGAACAATTTGTGGCCTACATGTCAGAAAGAGTGCCAAAAGCTGCATGCGTCCCAAATACCTCTTCCCCGGGCATAAAGGACTCCAGGAGAAGGGTGAGTGTAAAAACGGGAGCGTCTAAATAGCCAGGACAGGCTCGGCCTGTGGCTCAAGTGGCTAAGGCACCAGCCACATACACCTAAGGTGGCCAGTTCAAATCCAGCCTGGGCCTGCCAAACAACAATGATGGCTGCAACCAAAAAATAGCCGGGTGCTGTGGCGGGCGCCTGTGGTCCCAGCTACTTGGGAGGCTGAGGCAGGAGACTCTTTTGAGCCCAGGAGTTGGAGGTTGCTATGAGCTGTGATGCCATGGCTCTCTACCCAGGGGGACAGCTTGAGGCTCTGTCTCAAAAAAATAAAAAATAAAAATAAATAAATAAATAGCCAGGACAGCAACGTTGCCATTGACAAGACTAGGTAAGAAGAAGGTCATCTATGACTTTTTTTTATCGTAACATGTCATTTCACCACTAATAGCATCTTCATCATTAGGAAGATGTAATTTTAACATGTACTTTGATCCAGATCATATAAATTTGTTTTCGGTAAGTGCTTTAAGAGCGTGAGCAATTACTAGATTCCTCCCACAGCAAGAATGCCAAATGAAGTCTCTTCCCTTCATGGTTTGGAAGGATAAACTTTTTTGCCTTGAGGAACAAGCAGAACATAATTTGATCACCAAGTTTTTGGTTGTCGAGCATCACTGCACTCATGCCCTTATTTTGCTTCTTTCTTCTTCCCTTTATCCTTTCTGCCTCCTTATGACTGATCTGGTGAACAAACAGCAGATTTACAGAAAGTGAGCGTTCACTCCCCACCCTGGTGCTGTTGCTACAGATTACTTCACAGCTGCTGTCTCCTGGGCTTGGGCAAAGCGGCAGCATCAGTCTTTGTCGTCCAACTCCCAGGGACTGCCCTGTGTGCAGGGTGTCCTGCAGAGCCAATGCACCAGCTCCAGGCACGTGCTTAGGTGGAAGACTAGCTAACGGGGACTAGAGAGTATATTCAGAATTAGATGACAAAGATAAAACAGAGGCAGAATCAGGCAAAACAATTTTCACCTGTCTGACTGTATCTTTCTGATGTGTACGGTATTGTGCTAGCAGCACTGTCCATTAGAACTTTCTGCAATGATGGAAATGTTTTACATCTGCGCCATCTGACAAAGTGGCCACTCATGGCTACTGAGGACTTGAAAAGTGGCTAGCGAAATTATTCTGTTTAATTTTAATTAATTCAACTGTAAATAGTCACACGTGGCTCATGATGACTATATTAGAGACACTAGTGTCTGAACAAGCAGAGCCGGGAGAGGTAGGTGGCTTGTGTTTATAGTCTTCTCAGGAGGCTGAGGCAGGAGGATCACTTGAGCCCAGGAGTTAGAGGCTGCAATGAGCTGTGATGACACCAGTGTATACCCAGGGTGACAGAGCAAGACCTTGTCACTTAAAAAAAGAAAAAATAAAATAGAATTGTAGGAGATCAGACACTAACGTTAGAGTCTGGAGCCTGGGTTCAGATTCCAGCCCTTCTGTTACTAGCTTGTTACCTAAAGGATAACAACCTCTCTGTACCTCTTTTTACACAGTTATAAGATGGAGCCAATATCTGCCTTATGGTGTTATGAGAGGTGTGATAGATGGGGCCTTGGATGGGGCCTTTGAATCCGCAAAACTGGCCACAAGTATCTGGGAAAGGCAGAGCCCCAGGAAGTGTAACCCTGGATTACCACTTGTGTTGCTAAATGGTTGCATCAAGATCGCACGTTCACACCTCTTTTCACTTTTTCAATGTTTTCTGGAATCTTCCACATTTATTCTGAGAAACAAGCAAGGTGAAGACTATCAATTGCATTTTGCAGATGAGAAAATAGACTTGGAAAAAACACATTATTTGCTCGGCGCCTGTGGCTCAAGCAGCTAAGGTGCCAGCCACATACACCTAAGGTGGCAGGTTCGAATCCCCAGCCCGGACCCGCCAAACAACAATGACGGCTGCAACCAAAAAATAGCCAGGCGTTGTGGCGGGCGCCTGTGGTCCCAGCTACTTGGGAGGCAGAGGCA
>CAUYTI010128572.1:0-22260 GCA_963575145.1 Galago senegalensis
TAATATAATTTATTAACAAAAAGGGCTAACAACAAATTTGATTAAATTATAGCAGGTGGAGCACAGGGTAGCTACATATGCAACTTTCTGTAGTTTTGCATGGATTAGTGACATATTTGCCAGAGCAGCTGTTCACCATTAGTGCTCGGTACACACACGTCATCATCTTACTAACTTTCTTAACAATTCATTATATGAAGGAGAAGCAGACATCCAACCAAGCTGGTTTTTTCCCCACCCCCCACTTTCCTGCAAGCAGAGCAGGGTCAAGCCCTGGATCAGGAAATATCCAGCAAGGCTGAATTGGGGAGGGTGATCTGAAGGGAATAGCCAAGACATGGAATATTTCAAACTCATTCAAATATTTTAATTTGGCTATTGGATTGATAACCAGCTAAGGTATAAAGCAGGCAAGGTTGTTTTCTGTTGGTATTCTTATTCTTATTCTTTTCCTCTTCCTATCTCTTCTGTCTCTGAAATACATGCACCCTCAGGTTGTGTCTGGTTGTTGAAAGTTTCTGACCCAAACAGGACTACCTTTTACTCTAAAGAGCATCTTCTGTCTTCCTAGTATTATTTTTAGGGGCTTCCTCAATACCCAAGTGATGAGCAGACTAAATTCATCCTACAGTGTGAATAGTATCAAATTCTCCCAAGATGCATTTGACTAACCCTAGCTTCCAGAATATTCTGGGACATACCTTCTGAGTAGGGTCATCTTTGGGTATTCCCTACCTGACCCAGCCCCTGTGACATCCTCTGCCTAACCTCAGGAGTGAGCACAAAGACTCTTGCTATAGCTATACATTGTCAGTTTCCCCTCTTGCACCTTTCCAAGCAGTTTCACGCTTACTTGAAGCTCAGTAAAACATACAGCTATTGCTCCAAGAGCACATACAATGGTAGGGAAAATTGCAATCACCTGAAACTCTAAATCAGAACTTGATAAACATAAGGGACTTCTGTAGGGGAAATAAGGCATATTTCCATTTCCAAATTTCTACTGGAGAAAAAATAAATCATAGAACTGGAACTCAAAAAACAGAGATGTATCTCTAACTCTATCCAGGCCTCTGTTATGGCATTTAAATGTCCATCTAAGCATTAGATCATTGTAAGAGATCTGCCTGTCCCCCACCAAAAAACTGTTGAAGCATTCTTCTGCAGCAATTCCTCCTTATATTTATTTTGAGTAAGTTTGTTAAAGGAGGGAAAACCCCTTCTTAGAAATCTGTTTTCAATTACCTGCAAACAATCATTTTTAGCTGTAAGACATGAGATCTTTAAAGTTCATTCAACTTCAGGTTTGATAATTATACTTTTCAGATATCTCCCTACAGAAGGCTTTTCACATGCAATAGATTTTTAAAGACTTCCAAGAGAGAAGAGGAGTCTCACCTCACAGTATTCTGTGATAATGCAGAAATTATCTTGCTCCACAAAGCTTGCATGGAACTTGACAATAGTTGGGTGGTCCAGCTTGGAGAGTAGCTGGGCTTCCAAATTGGCTTGCACAGTCTCATTTGGGTTTAGTGCTCCAACAGAAATTTCCTTCAGTACCTTTCTGCAGCCAGACAAAAAAAAATGTTTAAATATATTTAGACACATTTAACAGATGTGAGCAGGTGGTAATTAATACCCTACTCATAGGTCTGGTTGTGACCTACTCATAGGTCTGGTATTATTTCCCTGTGAGCCCTAGGCCCAGGACATGGCTTCCTCAAGGCCTCTTGTCTTCCACATCTGTGCAACATATAGTTTTATAGAGAGTGGACATAAAGTTAACTGAGCAACACTTCTGAAATTGTCCTTCCTCTGTTTCTCTAGATCAGTGGTTCTCAACCTTCCTAAGGCCGCGACCCTTTAATACAGTTCCTGTGGGTCGCAACCCACAGGTTGAGAACCGCTCTCTAAATGTTTTAGCTTCCCCTGATTTCTCTCATACTGTCTATTTCTTTCTCTCTTGATGTGTATTCTGTCATTTTATCTCTTTTCCTCTGTTTCTCTCTGATTTTCCATTTTTCTTTCTATTCCTATCTTGCTGTCTATGTGTCTCTCTGTATCTTTCTGCCCTTCTCTCTATATATCTATATAAATTCTTATATAAAAATCCCTCTAAATATTTACATATAAAATCCATAACCTGTCTCTCCATATCTGTCGTACTATCTCTTTGCCTATTTCTTTCCTTCTTTATCTCTCCCTGCCTCTGTATATGTTCATTTGTATATTTTTATGTATTGACACACATGCATACATTTCTCTCACTCTCTCAGCGCTAAAATTTTCCAGATCTATCAGCTTAAAATCAATAGGACCAGTAACTATTTTTTCCTTAAAACTAACCAGGGTATATCATACCTCATTACTACCAATGTTTGGTAGAAAAAAAAAATTAACCAAAAACAATGAAGAGGATTTAGCATCTCTTGTATCTATAAATGGAAGGATTCTCTAAATCCCCAAATCTCTAATTTAAAAAGTATGAGAACTCAATGAGGAGTGGACCAAAACATTATCTCTTCTTATCTTAAAAAAAGAGAGACTGATGAATAAACCAACTCCATTACTGCAGCACAAACTAGATTGCTGAGGGAAAGCACTTTAGAACTCCAATTATGCGTGCAGACAGATTCTGCTGATTATAAGTGAGCTCTGGCAGTTCATTAAGGCAACTTCTACAGGACCTGTACTAGAAAACATTTTGCAAAAATGTTAAGAGTTATTACTGATGCATATCAATAAAACATGTATTTACAGTGGAAACTCTGAATCAAATGTCCTTTAGCCATTCTTCTCTAGTCCTTTCTAACAGATGTTGACAGCTGTCCCAGATATAAGGAATGCCCAAGGCTAGTAGACTCTCTCCGGCACACATGTAAACTTCTGCCCTTTCGGTTGAGATGTTATGCTTACCCACGTCATTGTGTTTATTCCCAAGCCTCTTTATGCCAGTTGTGCTCATTATTGTACATTTCTGACTTAAATATAACATAAATGGATGAAGGGTGAGTGTGAGAGTTATCTTTTCTGGGAAAACTAAGTCAAATGCTTACAAAAAATCTTGATAATGAGAAGTTGTATTTTTAAAAAAGCTGTCCAATAAATGACAAAAGAGATGTAAAAAGTTGGCTAAAAATGTAAACTCTAGCATTCTTAATTCAGATTACTAATTCTCATTACACTTTAAAGAAGGTAAGCCTGAAAAACTTGATATATTATGGGTGTAGTTTACACAAGAAAGATGACAGGACCTCTAACCAAGGGACATTAGATATTGGCTATACATCCAAAAGTTGGAGAAAACTATACAATAGTATGTTTTAAGTTGAAGTATTTTAATTAGTCATTTTATCTTAAGGTAGTTTCCTTTAAAAAGTCATTGTACTATTAACTTTTCACTAATTCAAATAAGTCTTTCCCTCTAGTTGTTTTACTATGGAAGAACAGGAACTTCCTCAGGCAGTAGCATTGATGGAACTTGTCTCTTATTTCAGATCCAGGGCCTAGAAATTTTCATGTTGCAGTCATCATACCATTATGCAGAATTCTCCCACCCCAGTTCTCCATGGGACTCTATGATCCATTGAAACTGTAGTTGTAAAATCTGTCCTAGAAGCCAAGAGCCTAAGTGGGAAACTTAGAAATACCCTTACTTGACTGTGGTGCTAGATGACGTCTGCCTTTTTTTTTTTTTTTTTTTTTTGCAGTTTTTAGCCAGGGCTGGGTTTGAACCTGCCACCTCCAGTATATGGAGCCGGCGCCCTACTCTTTGAGCCACAGGCACCCAGACCAATAAAAACTGGGTTAAGTTTCTGTTCTCTAAAATCTCATAAGGACAATTGTCTAATCCAAGATGACCATTATTGGGCAGTCACTTTTCCTAAAATTTGAGTCTTTTAACCATGTTCTCCATGGTCTCGCCATTCTGAACTCATCCCACTCCCAAAAGACAACCAGCAGCAGGCGTTGGCTGCGTCCACCGAAAGCAGCTCAATTGCATTAGAGAGGGCAGCTCCACACAGTCAATGGGCTCCTGCTATGTCTCTGCCATTTACAGGAGATTTAAATTAGACCAGATTTAGAAAGTTGGAACATTTGCTACCACTGCCCCAGCAGATGCTTTCATATTGGTTTTGTTAAATGTGGAACACTCTATTAGAGCCCTACTTAATAATTAAGTGGATTCTAGAGAAATCCTTGCTTAGTAATATATTCTATAGAAAGATTGCTTTATCAGGAATTTGGTTAAAAATGAGTGGCATCTTAGACTATTAGTTTACCCAAAGAAGCTTGAAAGGATACAGGTGGCTGTATTTTTCTGTGACTTCTGAAGATATAAAGCAGCAGGCAAAGCTCAATGACACCTTCACAGAGCTTTAAAGTAATTTACTGTGCCCCAGCTAATATGCGGTTATAAAAGTCACAGTGGTAAGCATGACAGTATAAAGCCTTACACAAACTTGCAACATTCTCTTGCTGTGAAGGAACAAATGCTACAAAAAGCTTCAAGATGCTTATTTTTTTCCTTGTAAACATCAACTATTGTGCAGCAGAGCATGAGATTTTACATATAGTTACATGAGCCCTGTCTGGCAGCCTGATGATAAAGCATAAAATCTCATTTGCCCACAGTTTAGCAGACAAAGATTGGCTATTAAGACAGGTGATATCTATTATAATCATCCCTAGCTGATGCAAAGACATTCTACCTTCCCTGCCTAAAACTGTGTCCCTGAACTGATAGAAGAAACGTTCACTGCATATCACTTACTACGAGATCCGTATCAGTCAAAGACAGCATGGAAACTTACCACGTCAAGGACAGCTTGTCACTTGCTCAGTGCCTCTCAGCCTATCACTCCTAAATAACATGACAGATTATTTATTTTATCAGAGTTTCAACCGCTTGGGAGAAATTTCATCACCAGCATAGCCAGGCATCTCTAGAGACTCACTCATTTGAAAACTTCCTATTCTCTTTCCTGAATGGCATGCTTCTTTCTTCCTAGAATCATGAGTGAACTGACAAACTTGGAAATCTGGTAGAACTATGGCTAATTTCATTCCCTGGAAATTGGCCCACGTTTTGTACAAATGGAGAAGATATTTTTTAGATAGTAATCGAGGGTTATTTTTCTTTGAATTTCCATGTATCTTTCCATGTTTTCCCTGTTCAACCAGTAGAATACATTGCCTCAGGAAAAAAGATGACATCAATGCAGAGTAGGAGTCAAATCTCTGGCTTTCTAGTTTCAAAGAAGAGATCAAGGCTAAAAAGAAAAGAGCTAGAGGAACATTTGACCAATGAGTTAACATTCTTCCCGCCCTGAGGTAAGAAAATTAAGAAATGTTGAGATCTTGAAAATAGTTGCTGCTCTGTAGGCCAGGTCCAGAGAGGGGCTAGAAAAAGGACTCCAACATAGGTAGGAGGGCCCAAGAATAGGAGACTTTTGCTTTTTTTCTGAAGTAGGGCATAGAAAATTGCGGACCCCCCTCATTTTCCTGTGTCCAGCAAGGGGTTGAAGCTGCAGAAAGGTCTTTAAGGGACATGTAAATAGATGGGCCTGAGCCAGTTCTAGAATACCCAGTAACCAAATAAAGGGGTGGAGTTGCAGAACGACATCCTATGCAGTCAGACCCATCTCAGTGAAGGCCAGTCAGCTGGAGGGCCTGAAAGGCTCTGCAGTGTTAGTTTAGAGATACTGATTTATAATCCCTTTCCTTGCCATTTAACCATCCACATTCATTCATTGCACATATACATAGTAAATACCTATTACATGTCTACAGTGTAGTGGGCACTAGGGATTCATGGTCCCTGCCCTTGTGTTTACTGGGGAAGAAATAACAGATAAATGTGCATGAATGGATGTGTGTATATATGAGAAATAAAAACAGACAAACAAAACCTATGTCTTCTTGCTTTCCTTGAGTTTGGCTACTGGTATGTGACGTAGGTTCTGCCAAGTCAGCCACCCACCTGAGACTTTGATGTGGGGTTGAGCGTTGTAAAGAAACAGGGTAGCACAGGGTTTTCCCTCTGCTGATGTATGTCTCATCAGAAACATCATGGCCCTGGGATTGGGGGCCCAGGCCACTTCATGGCCTCTAGCCTGCCCTCCCCCCAGCTCTCCCGCTGCTGCTATGAACTATCTGGGTTCTGGAATAAATCCCTTTATGCCTAAGCTGGGCCCCCTGGACAATGCAATTATGCCTCACATGTGTACTTTCAGGTGTTATCACAAATTAGTATAAACAACTTGGGCCAATGAAAACTAAATCTCAAAAGGTTTGACTCATTCAGGTTAATTTTTTATTTTTTGTCTTAGACTCGTCAAAGGAATTTAAGGCCACAGTATTTCTCCATTTATAGGAATATAGAAATATGACAATGAAAACATCCTGTTTTAAAGTTATCACATCTCTCTTAATATGGCATGTAACTCTAAAAAGTAAAGAGGCATGAAAAGTATAACAGAGAGTAATATTTATTCAATAAACGTAACACATTGATTAAAAAGAAATGAAAAAGCCAGGAACCTAAAGAAGTAGCTGACAAAACAGAGATTAGTTGAGAGAATACTAAAGGCAGAATTTTATTTTATTTCTGTTATTTTTCCTTCCCTTGGCCAATAAAAAAATATTTTTAACGTCTGTGGATAGAGAAAAGGACAAATGTATTTTATGGGCATCACCACATACCATAATGTGCATTGGTTTTTGTTTTGTAACAATTAAGTCCCTGGGACCAGCTCATTTGGGGCTCAAACTCTCCAATTCATCTTGTCTATTCCCCTGCACCCATGATCACAAGCATGTAGCAGGGGCTTTGGACAAAGCCAGGGCTCAAATGACATCATCATGGTGTAGTGCACGAATGGCAAACCGCAGGCACTCAAAACAGACATCAGCAAGTGAGAAGCAAATTCTGCCAAAGACCTTAAGATTGGAAACCCTACACTTTTAACGTCATTGTCTATTGAGTGTCTTCTGTGTGTCAAACACCATGCCAGGTGCTGCAGACACAAAGATGAAAAAGATAAGACTCCTTCCCTCCAAGGGAGCTCAGTGCAGAAGCCAACAAATATTGAAAGAGTTGGACAACTTCATGATATATAACAGATCCCATCAAAGGGGATCTCTAACTGTTCTTTGAGGAGAGAATAAAAGGCTAAATCTAAACACTAGAGCTCCTGGACACTCCGCACATGCAAACTAATTTGTAGGTGATGAATTCTGTTTTCCCCAGATGTATCTCAAGTAGCACAAGAAACAAATTTATCATTCTTACTATTTACTCTGTACAAGTCAATATCCAAGAGTGTCTGCATTTGTATTACTTGAATAGGCTATGAAAGTTAATAAGCATGTGATTATTTAAAAAAGAAAATTACTTTGTTATATACATATATATGTATTTATACTGTCTACATTTTTTTTAGAGTAAACACACACACAAAATTACGGTATACATTATGGAGTGTGCAATGAGAATGTTATAGGGAGTACTTTTAAAGAGATATGTAAAACTATCAAATTCATAAACATCCCCTTCCTTCATTTCTTCCTTTTTCTTTCTATCCTTCTTTCCTACTCATCTATCTATTCCCCATTTTCATCCAAAAAAGCATTTAAGGCTCGGTGCCTGTAGCTCAGTGGCTACCAGCCACATACACCAGAGCTGGCGGGTTTGTACCCAGTCTGGGCCTGCCAAACAACAATGACAACTACAACAAAAAAAATCCAGGCATTGTGGCAGGTGCCTGTAGTCTCAGCTACTGGGGAGACTGAGGCAAGAGAATCTCTTAAGCTCAAGAGTTGGAGGTTGCTGTGAGCTGTGACGCCACAGCACTCTACCGAGGGTGACAGAATGACACTCTGTCTCAAAAAAAAAAAATAAGCATTTAAGTTTTATACAAGAAGATTTTAAAACTAAAGATGAGGAACCCACCCTTTAAGCCATGCTCTCTGTTTGAGTCCTCCAGAAAACAAACCCTAAGGCAAAGATTTGAGTGAAAATAGTCAATACCAGAAGTGATGTCAGAGTGAAGACGACAGACAAGAAAGGCAAGGAAGTCATTAAAGGGTATATAATCAGGACAGTAACCACTGTGGGTGACTGGAGCGTAATTCTGTCGAGGTACCAAGAACTAGTGTAGAACACCAACTTCTGTGTTCCCTTGCCCAAGGGGTGAGGAGTGAGGGAGCTTGGCCGGTAATCCACCAACTCCCATTATTCACTGGCTAAGATTGTTCCCTGGGAGTATCAATTCCTCTACTCTTCTGCCTTGCCAGAGCACAGGGGACCCTAATGACTAGAGAGAGCTCTCGGGGCACAATTGCAAATAATGAATAAATAAAAAATTGTACATTTAATAAACAAAGAACAAAGAAACAGGAATAGAATTATTTCAGACATTTTTGTTTGGCAAATATGCTACTTCCAGCTCCTGTTTAGATTATATTTTCATTTGTGGTGACAACTTCCATGCAGTGTTCAATGCTGATACTATAACAAATTTTGCCTTTTATTTTTAAGGAACAGAAGAGGGTAAACAGAAATTTCAAGAGTAGGAGGTTTAAAGACAAATATTGCCTGAATAAAATATATCTAATAATCATGTGAATTCTTTGATTTTCCCAATCTGTATAAATAAGAAAAATAAATAGCAAAAATAGAAATGACTTGAGCACACATCTCAAGGCTAGAAATGGGGCTGGTGCTCACTAGAGTTCTCTGCAGAGACTTTCTGGTGTCAATGCAAGAATACAGATGGTTTTGCAATGGACCATACCCAGCACTTCTCTTGAGGGTTAAATGTAGGTGACATTGAGAAAAGACAAAAGTCAAACTGCTCTGTCGTGCAAAGCATATCTTCTAGCACTTGACTAAAGAGTCTACAGTCAAGCCAAAAAATATGGATTAACTGGGGACCTACAAAACTTTGCATTGTTATGGCAACTTTGGAAAAGCCCATGTATCTGTGCACTCATTACAGGCAAATTTCTTCCCTCATTTCTATGTCACAGCCTTAAAGCTACTATGACTGTCTCATGAAAAAGTTCCTTGAAAACAAATTGCTTTCCTCTTCTTTTAGCCAAAACATGAGTGGATTCCCTTCATAGGGGATAGATTACTGGAACCTGTTTTTACTTGCTACTCTAAAAGTTCTCCTTACCACCAACGATGTAGTAGGGTCAATTCCAATTCCCCTCTTAAAACCAGTTATGTCTCCTGCTCCTCCCCCTCACATCTTGAAACTAATGATCAGGAAATTCTATTTTTCTTATTTATACAGTGGGTAAAGTCATAGGATATTGTGACTTTGTTATTTTAAAAGACACTGATGGTTGCCTCCCCATAGTCACCCTTCCATGCCCTCACCATTGTATCCTGAGGAAAAGAAGGCTCCACTGCCCAACCCCTTGGGTGAATCATCTAAATCGATCATGTAATACTATCCCTTGCCAGCGATTAGGTTAGGTATATAATATAATTTTGGCTTGTGAGGTGTGAGGAAAAGTTTCCTGGGAGTTTTCTAGGAAATATGTTCTTTGCCAATAAAAATAGAAACATGGGAATAAATTCTTATTTAATCTGCCTCTGTGTGTTATCTGGATGTGACTCTTTGCACTGTGGCAGTTAACTTTGGCCATAAAGGAAGGTACCCTAAGATGACAGGCAGAAACATGGAGAAGGAAGTGAGAAGGCACCAAGGCCCCTGATGACGTTGCTGAGCTGTTGAACTCAACTCTACAACTGCTCTCTTCAACCTCGTTAGTGAGGTGAGTGTTTTTTATTGTTTAAGCCATTTTGATGGCCAAGGACATCCTGACACTTTGCTACAAGATGGAAAAGGAAGGAGATTAGAAGCAGAGGTGAAGAAGGCAGTACTGTAAGTACTCCACTCACTCGTAAACGCTTAAGGTTATAGAAACCCAAAGGATGAAGTTAGGTTTAGCTGTATTGTACATAAAGACTAGAAGAAAGGTATAAGCCCCTTGAGAATAGAAGCTATGTCATATTTACTCAGAAAACACTTAATAAGTTTTCTCATTTAAACTGAAAAAGGTATAACTTGGCTCTTTTCTACTTAAGCATTAATAAAAATCATTACAAAGTGAACAACAATGAACTGTACAGAAATGAACTTATAGTGAGAGAAATATTTTGGATATATAACTAGAAATTCTTTGTTATTAGTAAACATGGGGACTAACACAACATAGCACTTAATTTAAAATTTTAATTCAAAATCTCATATATTAAAAATTTAACTTCTTAAAAAATATCAGACTTGAAAATGACTAAAATTCCAGTACTGTTCTCCTTCTTCCCTTTGGTGACAAAATAGAAGTTACAATAGCAAACAGGAGGTAATCTAAAATGAGTGTCAAAGAGAAAAAGAGTGAAGTAGGGGGCATGGGTAATTCAATCAAAAAATAAAACATATATTTAAAATACTGAGATGAAAAAGTCCACAAAAGAAAAATGAATTCCTATGAGATTTGGTCTTCCTTTTCTCCTGCCAAAAACGTTTTTAAGATATACTTTAAGAAGCAGTAATAAATATCCCTCCTTCTATGCTTCTCTGGTAATAGAAGAGAAAAATTACCAGTGTATGGAATTAGTTTGTTTTATATAGTCTGAAGCCTCAAAACTTAAGAAACTAAGAACAAAGTCATTAGGTGCTAGAGGCACAAAGTTGGTCATGATGATTTTAGAAGAAGGTAAAACAAAGTTCCAAGATACAACTGACAGCTCTTCCTATCTATTCATATCCTGGCATTGTAAAAAGCTTACACTTAAAAGCTTTTCCTGGCTCCTCCAGGTCTAAGTCAGCCTCTCCTCTCCGATCCCATTGCATTTTGTGATCATATATCAATTTACATTTTTGGTTAACACAATGAGTTCCCTTATGGGTCTATAGATACCCTAAAGGCTACACATGGAATTTCCAGGATCTGATAGTGTCTGATGTGTTTGAATGGAACTAAGCTTGCATGTTCTCCACTTTCAAAATTCCACTTACTCCATCATAGCAACTCTCACAATATGCATTTTCATACTTATTTGTTTCTGCCCCCAGATTGAGAACAATTATAATAATTTTGTTCATTTCTGTATCCCTAGGGTGTAGCACAATTCTTGGCACTTAACAGATGCTCTGCAAATATTTGGACTACTGAATGATCTAAATCAAGATCACTCCCAGCACTGTTGTTAATGAAGACAGCAAGAATCACAACTCCTATGTGTGATTTTTCTCCCATACAGAAACATATCAGCTGGGCATCAATCAGAAAATGGAAGTTTATAGAAGTTTGCTTCCTCGCATATTTGCAGGAATAGCTCTTAGCTGGAAGCTGAATCACCGAGGGAAGCTAACAGTAACATTAGCACAGACAAAGAAAAATGGCAAAGATATTCTAACATGATAAAAGGTTTTGCTCTAATGTTTCACATCTCAGATAAATGATAACACCCACTGTAATGACCGGCCCAAGACAAGCACAGAACTACTCATTTTCTTGGTGTTGCCCCTTATTCAAATTCTTTTACAGTTTTAGAGGGATTCTATGTATTTAAAGCTGGACAAAACCCTTGGAGAGCAGATAATCAAAGCATCCCAACATCTCAAAGTCCTGAGACATTAAGTAATTTATCCAAGAGCATAAAGCAAGTTACAGAAAAGTCACCATTTACCTCTTAGAGAAAAGAGACCACCAGCTCTAAATAACAGACTTCGGTCTCCAAATTTAGTAGTTTTCCCCTTTCTTCTTTTAGTAGAGAGATCTTCAGTGTCTAATAACTAAGATAATCTAATTTTTTTCAAAGAACAAAAACTTCGGTTACCTACTTTCTTCTCCCCTTTAGCATTAGAGAAAAAAGAAAAAGCAAAAACAAAAACTCATCTTACTGATTGGAATAATGGTTTTGCTTTTGATAAGACACTAATAATACTATGCCTATTCTTCATTACCATTTGAGAATTATAGAAATCTTACCAATGGTCAGGAGCATTGTCAATTATAAAGCTCTATACAGAGGACGGAGAGAATGTTTTTTAGGACTTACCTTTCCTAGCAAGGTAGTAAAATCTACATTTTTGAGGTTGTCCTAGGTACCACAACCCTGCAGGTGTAATTTTGTGTGTTTGAGAGACAGTATTTTAAAAGTTCAACTGTACAAAACTCATTTGATTTAAAATTGTTAAACAACAGAGAAGTAGCAATATGTCTTAAAAACAAAAATAAATACTGATAACACAAGGCTCTAGGCAACAGATCAGTCAATCTCTCTTTCATATTTTGAAAGGTAGTGAGCTTAAAGCAAACAAAGATCCAATTTATGTGAGCAAGGAAATTAAGGAGGATAACAATTTCAGTAAGAGTATGAAGAAATAATTCACCATAGATAATTAGGTTAGCTTTTGTTACGATTATTATATGCTTCAAATTTACAATTAATGTTAGGTTAATATTCAAAATGCAATATTCTAATGCATAATTCATGTCAGGTTTTTGTTTTGAATATTACAGAAAAATAGAAGGATTGTGAATTTCTATGAGATAATCAGACGACCATGAAATCAGAATACAGCCACAGACTGAGTTTTAAGAAGCAATGAAACTGATTAGCTCCATCTCCTTGAGTAGAAAAACTAACCAAAGATAAACACTGTTTAAAGTAAAATTAAATTACAATCTAGGCAAGAAGTTTGGTGCTCTAAAAATAAAATGAAAATGTAATCTAGTGTTTTAATGAAATGAAATCTCTGTAAACGCTTAGGACCTCTGAGACTGTTTCCTTGGGCCATGGTCACTCATGTTTGGCTCAGAATAACCTCTTTAAATTATTTTAGACATTTTTCATTAACATTTTCTAACCTTATTTGTAGCAGCATTAGTTGGCCTCAAGTTAACATTCAGACAGCCAAAACAACAAAATTTTGCACTCTAATCTTAGTCTCTACTTCATCATCATAGTATATGTAATATATGAACTTGAACTAAAAACTTTCTCACTATAGCATGAAGTAGGTTGTTACTGTATTCAATTCCGAGATGGAGAGGGAAAAAATGAAATATGCATCATCACATTTCTTTTACAGGGTTTAAGCAACTGATTCTATGTCTTATATTTTTGCTAAGTTGTGCTTACACCAAAAGAACAGTCTGTTGGTGTGCACCTAGAAAGCCAGCGCTTAACCTACTGACAAAACTCAAATTAGAATCTTCTACTAGGAAAAACCTGTTTTCCCTGAATAACAGCTTATGGATTTAGTCATTGATTTGTAACATGCAAAAAGTCACAGGAGACCATGTAAGAAGAGGAGACAGAGAAAGAAGTGGCCAGCCTGTCTGTACTTACACCCGGCTTCATTTTCAGAGGCAGGATGGCGGAGGGAAGCCTGGTTAAATAAAGAGCTTAGGATGCTTAGCACTTGATACCATGTCAGGGGACTCCTGTGTGGTTTGTCCTACCTGCCCAGGATGTCCGTGAGAACTCAGCAGGAGAGTTCTCCTTAGGTCATGATACTGAGCAAAGTACACTGAAAAACAGGCTTCAGTGTGGATGTCTTCTACCAGTTTTTGTTTCCAGGGATTCTGGGATTTATTTGAGGATAAATCAAAGTGCTTTCATATTAACTAGATGAAAGGAAAACATTGATAGAATCATAGTGTGATACTTGAATAAGCATCAAAGAAGGGACACAGGACGTTAGAGCAGCACTTTTCAAATTTTCCTGTGTATACTAATCACCACAGGATCTGTTAAAATGCTGCTTCAGATTTGGCAGGTCTAGGGTGGGACCTGAGAGTCTATATTTCTCACAATATAGAAGTCCTAACAACATGGAAGTCTTGGTTATCGCCCAGGCTGCTTGTGCAGGGTCCATAATTTGAGTAGCAAGGCTTAGAGCAGACAGGTTTCCAGAAGACTGCCAGGGCTAAGAATGTTGAAGAGCCCCAGAGTTCTTGAGAGGCTTGGGGGACAGGGCAGATTTAAAGAGCAGGCCAAGTAAGAGGACATGTGTCCCCCTCCCACTCCTACCCCCAACCTCCTGCTCCATCAATCATGAGATTTCATTTGAGAATAACGGATTGGGCACCATTGCTAGTCCAGCTCCCTCAGCTTATAGATGAAGACAGTGGAAGTGAAGGAGACTGTAAGACTGGCCTGTATGCCCTCCTGAGAATATGACATAGCCATCACTGATGCAATCCCCAAACCTGCCAGTTCTAAAACGCCAGGAGGACAATCTTCCTTACACTGTGGCCCAAATTCTTTAAACTACAGTTTGCACTGGTTTCCTCTTGTTCCGTTCCCAGGAAGATAAAGTACAGTTGCCCAATGACCCTTCAAACATTCCCCATTACATAATTGATTACTTTAACATATTTATACTCAGCCTCATTCCACAGATGATTTGACAGAACTTATGTAATAAAACAGAAAATTAAGATCAGCAAGAATATATAAAAATAAGAAACAGGGAAAAGAACACAAATATGCAAGTCAAAAATTGTTGCTATGGTTGAACTTCAAATTTAATTCCAAACTTCTTGGAATATATTACTATTATTACTGTTAATATTATTGCTGTTACTAATGGTAATGTCATGGATGCAATTCTTGCCTATTACAAGAGAGTATTTCAATCTCTGGATCCTTAGTGACATAAGCCAGTTTTAATTGTAGTCACATAGCAGAAGTGTGTCCCACAAGGACACCAGTGGATCTTTCAATTAAAATTCATTCAGAAACAGTATTCCAACTTACATATGGAATAATGTACTTTGGTATTTAATTTAAGAAAAGCTTCTCAACTCTTACCTTAATTCTGGGTTCTAAAATTGGTACATGTGTGTGGGGTCCCTCATCTGTACAAGATACTCTAGTTATCATAGGTAAAGCTTCTGCCTTTGAGGAGTTTCCATCTAACGGAAGGAAAGAGACAAATAAGTAAAAGTTTTAAGAAAGTATTATGTGCCTTAAAAGAAGGAAATGAACATTGTCAAAAGAGAATCAGAGGCCAAGATAGGAGATAATTGTAAGAAGACATCTACCCACTAAGATAATGATACTGGTGGTAATTACAGCAATAGCAAGTTTTGTGTATGGAGCAGTTACTTGGTACTATGAACTGTTCAGGGACTATGATAATTCTCACTTCTGAAATGAAGAAACTGGGATATAGAAAGGTTAAAACCCTCACCCAAAGACACAGAATAGGTTTAGAGACAAACCACACCTAATACTAATGAAACTGATAGCCCACTTCTAAATCCTGAGCACCTCCCAAGTATGGAATGCTGCTTCTGGGTTTATGAAGTCAGATCCCAATGAGCTGCACACTCAGAACACAACTCAAAAATACACTCTCTGCTCAGGGTGGGCAAGGGACTTGAAGAGAAACTTCTGAAGAAGATAAGCGCATGGCCTACAGACATATGAAAAAATGCTCATCCTTAATCATCACAGACATGCAAATCAAAACTACTTTGAGATATCATCTAACTCCAGGAAGATTAGCCCACATCACAAAATCCCAAAATCAGAGATGTTGGCATGGATGTGGAGAAAAGGGAACACTTCTATAGTGCTGGTGGGAATGCAAACTAATATATTCCTTTTGGAAAGATGTTTGGAGAACACTTACAGATCTAAAAATAGACCTGCCGTTCGATCCCACAATTTCTCTACTTGGTATATATATATATCCAGAAGACCAAAAATCACATTATAACAAAGATATTTGTACCAGAATGTTTATTGCAGCCCAATTCATAATTGCTAAGTGCCCAAGAGGAAGAAGCCCAAGTGCCCATCAACCCATGAATGGATCAATAAATTATGGCATATGTACACCATGGAATATTATGCAGCCTTAAAGAAAGATGGAGACTTTACCTCTTTCATGTTTACATGGATGGAGCTGGAACATATTCTTCTTAGCAAAGTATCTGAAGAATGGAAGAAAAAGTATCCAATGTACTCAGCCCTACTATGTAACCAATTTATAGCTTTCTTATGAAAGCTATAACCCAATAATAGCCCAAGAATATGGGGTAGGGGCGGGGAGGGGGAGGTTGGGTAGAGGGAGGGTAACTGGTGGGACCACATCTATAGTGCATCTTAGAGGGTACATGTGAAATTTACTAAATGTAGAATATAACTGTCTTAACACAATAACTAAGAAGATGCCATGAAAGCTATGTTAACCAGAAAAAAAAAAAATACACTCTCTGTATAAGGTTAATAATCTGGAAAAATAACCAGGAAAAAAGGAGAGGTGTCCTCCTGCCCTTCCCCACCCAAAGCACATGTTCCAACTTTCATAAAATGTATCTTTCAGAAATTATATGGCAATAATTGTGACACAAATCTCTGGCAAAACTGAAGAACTGAAAATTAAACAGATGGCTTATGAGCATTTAAACCATAAAGCAGAGACCAGCAGGAGCTACATGGGCCTATGGAGAATAAGCCAAATTAATCTAACTTCTATTTGTGGGAATGTTATTTGATTAGTAGATCAGAGAGAAGCAATTAGTTGTGATATACCATGATTTCGGCCATCTGATGAAACCATGTTAACAGATGTCAAAGAGTCTTACAATATCCTTTTAGTATGGGAGAGAGACAATCTCCACGCAGATTGTTTGAACAAGCAAACCAAACACGCCGAGTGTTGCATCTCAGACCATTTTTCAGGTAGTACCTCCTGTAATACCGTCAGGATCCCTAACAATATCTTTACCCTCATTTTATTAATGACTTGGATGAAGATCTAAAAAGACATATTCATCAAATTTATAGAAGACATAAAGAGCTAGGCAGCATAATCAATAGACATAAGGCTAAGTCAACTTTTCAAAATGACTGAAATGGGAACTGGAAATCACCAAGACTAAATTTTGTAGTTAGAATCAGGAAAATCAAATCCTCAAAACCAAGAAGAATGACTTAAGTGGCCTAAGAGCAGAATGGTTCATCTATGAAAAACATAGACATAAACATGGAGGATACCATGTGGGAAGGGGAGCTGTTCCCCCGCTAATTGGATAAAACAATACAATGTGACTGCTAAAAGAGCGCCTGATATTCTAAGCTGATTTTTGAAATGGATGAAAGATTTTATTGTCAATACCTAGTTCCATCAGGCCCAAGAACTTCATTTCAAGATGAATACTGTCGTCATTTAGCTCAAGGTTGATGATTAAGATGTTGAGGGGTCTTAAAACCAGATTATCCAAGGAATAGTTAGAGTAACAGAGAAGAGAGACAGAGCAAACGTATTTCTATCAGTAACTTGTGATAATGTGTTAGGAACGTTTTCTGTGTCATTCACTTAAGGGTTACTACCATATAGGATACCTACTATTTTCCCTGTTTTACAGATAAGAAAACTGAGACCAATAGTTTAGGTAACTGTCCATTGTCCAGCAGTTTAAATTTTGATAATCTTAAAGAGAGAAATTAGACCAAGAAGGGACATGATGACTATGTCACACACTTCCTTCTTTACACATGCCAGGGTTTTCATACCTGTGTGGTTTTTAGTATATTCACAGAAAGTTCAACCATCATCACTATCTAATTTTAGAACATTTCTATTTTACATTTTAGAACATTTCTATTATTTCATTGTCCCTGTTATGGATTCAACTATATGCCCATAGAATTCATATGTTGAATTCTCACCCCCTAGAATGTACTCACAATGTAACTATTTGGAGATAAGGTCTTCTAAGAGTTTTTAAGTTAAATTGAGGTCAGTAGAGTAGGCCCTAATCCAATATGAGTGGTGTCCTGATAAGAAGAGACACACCAGTAGCACACTCATGCACACATACAGAAGGAAGGACATGTAAAGACAGAGCAAGGTGGCCATCTATAAATAAGAGGGAGCAGCCTCAGCAAACACCAACCCTGCTGGCACCTTGATCTTGGTCTTCTAGCCTCTAGGACTGTAAGAAATGAATTTCTGTTGTTAAAATCAACTTGTCTATGGTATTTATTATGGCAGCCTTAGAAAACTAACACGATTCCCCCCAAAAAACCTTACCCATTAGTCGCTACCCATCACCATTCCCACATTCCCTGGCAACCACTAATATATTTTCTGTCTCTGGATTTGCCTATTCTGGATATTTCCCACAAATTCAATTATAGAGTATGTGGCTTTTTGTGACTGGATTCTTTAACTTTGCATAATATTTTTAAGGTTCACCCATGTTGTGGCATGTATCAGTACTTCATTCCTTTTTACAGCTGAAAAATATTTCATTGTACAGCTATGCTGTTTGTCAGTTGATGGACATTTGGGTTGTTTCCACCTTCTAGTTATTGTATACTAATGATGCTATAAAAATTTGTAAGATTTTGTGTGTATGTTTTTATTTCTTTTGGGTATGTACCTAGGAGTGGAATTGCTGGGTCATATAGGTAATTTTGTACCTGTTATAGCTTCCTGGCTAGTGAATCACTCTACTTCACAAGCTCAAGGATAACTACTTTTCAAATACTACTTTTATTATGTCACTCTCACTAAAGTCTTATAGCTCTTAAATTCATCAGACAAAATCTAAATTAAGCCTCACATGCAAGGTAGTCTATCAACTGGACCCTATCTCTCTAGACTGTATTAGTCATTATTCCTCACTGACCCACCTACGTCTTCTACTCGTAATCCTACCTCTCTATCCTCCTTCTGTTTTTGTTCTTTATTCTGTCCTCTTCTTCTCTATCATATTCTAAGAAAAGGATGCATAACCTACAGATACCTACCCAGAGCTATTTTATACTCAAAGCCTGAAATTTAGGACATAGGAATAGTATGGAACAATCATCTGCTGAATTATCTTAACTATAAGTAGGTGGCTGTGTTAGATGATATAAAAGCTCCATTTGGATCTAAGATTCTCTGATTCTGTTGAGAGGTTATCTTCACTGATTGAGCCCAACCTGCGCTGATAATCCATTTACTTCCATTTCTCTGCCCTACCTTTATGTAGTTGGCTACAGTGAATTCTTGAGTCTCCTACCAAAGCATGATTAGGGCGAGCTGGAGTCTGGGCCTAGGCAGAATGGAGAGGATGTGGTGGCTCTTTATCCTTGACAGCCAGAACTGCAGAGTAACATGACTTGGTTAATCAGGCCACGGTGCTAAGTCTCTAAAACATCATGCTGAGTGAAAGAAACCCAGAAAATTACATACTACATGGTTCTATTGATTTGAAACCCTAGAAAAGACTTATCTGAAATGACAGACCAGATCAGTTGTTGCCTAGGTCCAGAGATGGGGACGATCAGAAGGAGCAGGAGAGGACTTTTAGATGGTGTGGAAATGCTCTAGATTTTGTTCTTGGTGGTGGTTACCAGGGTATGTAAATTTATAAAAACTATTAGAAATGTATGCTTCAATTGGGTATTTTTTTTTTATTGTATATAAATTATTCCTCAAGAGATTTGATTTTTTTTAAAGTCAGGCCACAGTAATGAGAAGGGAGCAGAGGAGAGAAAGTGTGCAGGGGGATTCTAGCCTTTAACCTAGTTCTCTGGTTCAGATTACAAGGCTAAAAATGTCTTTTTGGTGACTAGAGAACCAGGGCTGATGGGAGCTACCAAATTACCTATTTTCTGGTTATATGGTGATATAAAAATTAGCCCACAACACTGCAGTACACACTGCTAGGTACATGTTCTGTCACTTTAGACTATGCTCTTTGGTTACAGGGACTTTTGTTACCTACCAGTTTTTGTATGCCTCAGCTCTTCATCTAAAATGTAAACTCCCAGAATGCATAAATGGGGCCTTTAAATTTTTTTTGCATCTTCTTTAGTGTCTGGTGTTCCCAGTGCCCATTGAATTTGTTCATTATCAACTTAATTATCCATCAATCAAACAATGTGTATTTTAAAATCTAATGCCCTGGACTTGGAATTAGGTGCTGATGATGTCAAGAATCTAGGGCCTCAGGAAGGCCATCCTTGGTGGCAAAGGCCATCTTTGGTGGCAGATGGAGTTCCTGGGCCTCAGCACCAGTGATGATGGTAGGGAAGCTGTCCTTAGTCTGGCGCTCTAGAAATTCCTGGTGAATCTGTGACCCACCCATTGATTTTATAATAAAAATTCCTTTTGGGCTTTAGTCAGCTAAGCCTTATTTTGTTGTTTGGCACCAAGAAATCTAATATAACAGAAAAGAGAGTAGAAATGTATTATAAGTCTTTAAGGTAAGTTAGTTTGTGTGGGGCTGGTGAAATCTAGCTTTTCCTGTTTTCAGAGAAAAGCAAGAATAGGGAAAACAAATACAGATAGCAAAAACATACACATTTTCCTTGAGTAGAGACTCAAGTCTATTTTAGATATAGTTAATACCAAGAAACGTTATTTGACCATAAGGCAGAATAATAATTAGATGGTATCCACCAGGTATAGAAATAGCATACCATCTCCACAAGGACTCCAACCTGTCCTACATTCTATCCAGTGTGGAACTCCCCTCTGTGACTTTCATGACAGCAGGGCCAGCCAAACTCAATTTGACCCCATTTAATTAGGTAATGTCCTCCTGCCTGTGATTCTTGTCCACCAGTCCTACTTCTGTCATGTAGAACAGCACAGATCATGTGGTTACCTCTGAATACACTGCAGATCTTCAGATATTTCAAGAATAATTTAGTTTAGTTAAGGCAGTGGATTCTCAAATTTCAATGTGAGGCAGAACCCCCAGAACCTTGTTCAACAGTGATTCCTAGGTCTAAGGATATAAAGTTTGATCTAATAGATCTCAGCTGGGACTAAGAGTGCTGGATAATTCTGCTACAGTGGTTTATGACATCCATTTATTGAGCTTCCATTGTATGCCCAGTTCTAGATCAGGGGGATGGATACAAGAAACAAATATAATAGACATTTCTGTAAAGAAGATATACACCTGACCAATAAGCATGTGAAAGAATATTCAACATCTTTAGCCATCAGGGATGTGCACATCAAAACCACAATGAGCTGGGCACAGAGGCTCATTATGCCTGTAGTTCTTGCACACAGGAAGGCTAAGGCAGGTGGACTGCTCGAGCTCAGGAGTTTGAGATCAGCTTGAGCAAAAACAAGATCCCATTTCTATTGAAAAAAATAAATAAATAAAAGAAAAACCGAGGCAAGAGGATCACTTAAGCCCAAGAGTTTGCAGTTGCTGTGAGCTATGATGATGCCACAGCACTCTACCCAGGGCAATAAAGTGCAACTCTATCTCCAAACAAAACAAAACCACAATGAGACTACTTCAGACCCACCAGAATGGCTGGAAACAAACTGATAACTGGTAAGTATCAATGATAATGTGGAAAAATTGGAATGTTAAATGGTACAGATACTTTGGAAAACAGTCTGGGCAAAGACTGTGACACTGTTTACTAGTCTTCAGAATCAGAAGTAGTATCTACAAGGAAAAGATACCTTCCATATGATTTGCTAAACTTTAGATGCTCATTAGATATCCAAATGGTAATTCCTTTTAGATCTCTGAAAATATGAGACTCCATAATGGGTGGAAGACCAGGGCCAGAGATGTAGACTTCAGGGTTACTTGCTTTCAGGTAACAGGGAAACTCAGGAAAGTAAAAGGAGCAAATGTAAAACAACATGTATACTTAATCCATCACTCTTCACACCAGAGAACATTAACATTAAGTTAATCAAGAGGCTACATAAATTACTTAAATGAGGAAAGGAACCAAAGCCAATTAATAATGACAAAACTAAGCATATTTTCTCTCAGTAAACATTATCTCCAATACGTCTATGTGTAAGATTCTGCATGAGGTTATAAAGATCTGCTCAAATAAGATAACTTCACCCTGGAAGTTATTTTTTGACTCTTACAATCAAACAGTTCAACCATTTTAATCACTACTGAACTGTGCCATAGGTCTATCATTTAGGCAGAAAGACTTTTATCTACCTACCTTCCCCCCAATGGCACTTCCCATGTTATCGTATCTTCAGGGCTTCCAGGGCCTAGAACCCACGCAGCCACACAGGGCTCAACACTTAGAAGAGTCTTCCATTTGGTTTAATGCTTTGGTGTCAGTGGCTTGAAATTCTTTTTTTTTTTTTTTTTTTTTTGAGACAGAGCCTCAAGCTATCCCCCTGGGTAGAGTGCCATGGCATCACGCTCACAGCAACCTCCAACTCCTGGGCTCAAGCGAGTCTCCTGCCTCAGCCTCCCAAGTAGCTGGGA
>CAUYTI010128575.1:0-20914 GCA_963575145.1 Galago senegalensis
GGCGGGCGCCTGTGGTCCCAGCTACTTGGGAGGCGGAGGCAGGAGACTCGCTTGAGCCCAGGAGTTGGAGGTTGCTGTGAGCTGTAATGCCACGGCCCTCTACCCAGGGGGACGGCTTGAGGCTCTGTCTCAAAAAAAAAAAAAAAAAAAGAACAGAGCCTGAACATTCACAGCCAGGAGCAGGAAGAGGAAGAGCAGGAAGGGAGGTAAGAGCAGCTCCTGCGGCCAGTGTTGTGAAGCACCTGCTAAGGTCTCTACTGCGCACAGTGTCTGCATAGCCACTGAAAGTACCTCATTCTGACAGATGAGAACGCAGAGGATCAGAGAGGTGAGGTAACTTGTCTAAGGTCACACAGCCAGTGAT
The DNA here is from genome assembly GCA_963575145.1 of Galago senegalensis. Classification (NCBI taxonomy): domain Eukaryota; kingdom Metazoa; phylum Chordata; class Mammalia; order Primates; family Galagidae; genus Galago; species Galago senegalensis. The sequence continues at coordinate 365 of CAUYTI010128575.1, forward strand.
TAGCAGAGTTGGGCTAGCAGTCTTTGACCACTCTGCTACTGGGTCTTTCCCAACTGGGAAAGTGTCAAAGGCAAGTAATTAGGAGAACAATTCAGGGGAACAGTTAGGAGGTTGTACTGGTAAAGGCCACATTCAGTTCTGGAGTAGGCTGGTTGCCATGGCTCCTGCCTGAAATCCTAGCACTCTGGGAGGCTGAGGTGGGTGGATTGCCTGAGCTCAGCAGTAGGAGACCAACCTGAGCCAGATCAAGACCCTGTCTCTAAAAACAGCCAGGTGTTGTGGCAGATGCCTGTAGTCCCAGCTACTTGGGAGGCTGAGGCAAGAGAATCGCTTGAGCGCAAGAGTTTGAGGTTGCTGTGAGCTGTGACACCATGGCATTCTATGGAGGGCGACAAGGTGAGACTCTATCTGAGAAAAAAAAAAGACAAAATTCTGGAGCATTCTTCTCTTTTTTTTTACTACAGAAGGAAATGGTGCAGATGTTGATCTCAATTTCCAGGGCTCAACAAAGGCAGATCAGTATCAGTGACAGAGAATGCCCAGAAGGGTGACCAGCCAGTAACACAAACGTAAAAGTGACAGTGTGTAAATGATGATTTATGTAAGAAGCACAGATGATACAATGTGCAAATACGAATTTCTGTTTGTCTCCTAAAAGAAATGGCCAGTCCACAGGAAGAAAACTCCCACACCCTGTGGCCTTGGTAGGTAGTATAAGCTTGGTTTAAAAAAAGCAGGTTTAACCAAGGAACACAGGCAGCCCAGGGCCCTGCTAAGGGGAGCGGCGCGGAGCTGCAGTCGGCACTCAGCACTGCCGTCTGCCCAGCACCTGGGAAAACCTAGGGCACAGAAACATTCCCATGGATGTTTGAGGAAGATCACACAGAGAAAAGGAAAATCTCCTATGTTGCTTACTCCTTCCCTCTAAATCCTTGTAGTCCTCTTCTCAGGGTTGTCACCATGAAATGCATTCATGCATTCATTCAATTCATTCATTTATCCAGCCCAGCCCGTTTATTTATCACTCATCACTGATGAAGTATTTAGTCTGTCAGATGTCACGCTGAGCCCTGGGGTTACAAAGTGAAATCAACACAACCTCAGTTCTCAAGCTGCTAATTGTCTAGAAAGGAGATACATCTATTTTTTAAAAGGCAAATGCCTTTCTGTGAGACTGTAGAGGTGCTCTGGAGGCTTGGCTGGGCTTGCATGACTCCAGGAGGGCTTGCTTTGGGGAAGAGAGCCTTCAGCTGGGTCTGAGAGGGTGGTGGGGGTTTACCTGGGTGGAGGGCAGCAGGCAGGAAAGGGAGTGTCAGTCTGAGGGAGGAGCAAGTGCAAACCGCATGGCCCTTGGCTGGCCCAGTAACTCTCCCCACAGCTGCCTGCTTCCACACTCACCCCACGCTGCTCGAGCTGGAATCCACCGTGGGATTATTCTTCCTTTCTTAGGAAACTCATTTCCACCATATCACTCTTCTGCTCCAACCTTTCATGGCTTGGGATAAAATCCCTCGATGTCTCAGATGGTGCCCACAGTGCTCTACAACCTGATCCCCCACCTGCACCTGGGCAGATTTCTGCCCTCACCAAGCCCCTAAAAACTCTCAGAGACCACAGGCTCCATAGAAATGGAAGGTGGAGAGAGGATGTCAGCAGGATGCACGCGACAGCAGAACACTGTCCTGGGCCTTTGTCAGGCTGGACCTTCCACTCGACACGCCCACCTCTTCTAGCCTCTCTTCCACACTCACCTTCTATGGAGACTTCCTAAAATACTTCAGGAAACAAAACCTCCCTCTCTTAGTATCCAAACCTACATCTATCCAAAACAAGATTCTTCCTTTTGCAAACTATTTCTTCCTCATAATTTTCCTATCAGGCACAGTCCTGCTGTTCTTCCAGTCACTGAGATCTAAAAATTCCTCCTCTCCTGCCATCACCCTCGGATCCTATATACACCGAGCGTAGCATTGTGGACTGGAGTAGTTGGAAAAGGACTTCAGATATTCTCTGATCTACTTGCCCACAAACCCAGGACTCTCCTTTATAACATCACTGATAAATGATCTTCCAGATAATTTTGCATGCTTCTCTCGGTGCTTAAAAATTCTTTATACTGAATAAAACCTGCCTTCCCAGGCCCCTTCTGCTGGCCCTCTCTTCAGCTGCACACAGCAGGTCTTATTCATCTTCTAAGTGCATTTGCTAGGGCCCCCTTCACTTGGCTCTGCTTAAACGCCTTCAACTGTTTTTAGGTGACGGTCCTATGACTAAACTGGTTACCTCCTTTAGCTTGTTGTGGTCCTTCCTAACATGTAAACTGGGAGTCACTTAAATTCTGCTCAAAAAATATCCCTTGGGTCGACTCTGAGAGAAGCAATATATCGAGGTAACTGAGCATGACTTTGGGCATGAAGCTGCCTGTGGCCAGATCTGCCTCTGGATCCTCCTGGTTGTGGAACGTTGGCCTTCGGCTTTCTCCTTCAAGGCCGTGAGTAAGGAGAGTGCTGACACGTAGGGTTGGCATGAGACCTAGGAGTGAGTGAACAGGAAAGTTCTGAGAACAGTATGATACCCAGTAAACACTCACTAGATGTTCGCTCTTCTTTTATTGTTTAAAAATATATAAAAAATAAAAATATATGACATGAAAAGCTGATGATCATTTTTTTTTAGTGTTGACAACATGCCACTGATATTTCTTTTCTCTCTCTTTTATTGATGCCTACTTTTAACATATTTATGGGGTAAATGTATTTTTCACTTGCATAGAATGTGTAATGATCGAGTCAGGGCAATTAGGGTATCTGTCACTTTGAGTATTTATGATTTTTATGTGTTAGTAATATTTCAAGTCCTCTCTTCTAGCTACTTTGAAATGTAAAATATATTGCTGCTACCTACGGGCCCCCTAGCCTGATATCGAATATTAGAACTTACTTTTCTGATCTAACTGTAAGCTTGTGCCCATTTACCAACCTTCCTTCATTTGCCCTCCTAACATCACACACTTCCCAGCACCTGGTATCTGTTTTTCTATTTCATGTCTCCTTTTTTTTTTTTTTTTAGACAGAGCCTCAAGCTATCCCCCTGGGTAGAGTGCCATAGCTTCACTGCTCACAGCAACCTCTAACTCCTGGGCTCAAGTGAGTCTCCTGCCTCAGCCTCCCAAGTAGCTGGGACTACAGGCGCCCGCCACAACACCTGGCTATTTTTTGGTTGCAGCCATTATTGTTGTTTGGTGGGCCTGGGTTGGATTCGAACCCACCACCTTAGGTGTATGTGGCTGGCGCCTTAGCCACTTGAGCCACAGGTGCCGAGCCTATTTCATGTCTCCTAAGTCCTCACACTGACATCTGCGCACCTGGAGTAACAGTTGCTCCTTCCAGTTTTTTGAATTTGCTTTCATCAGGGAGGACTTTTTCCTATGATTTTGGTTAGGGAGGGGACTTTGGTTTTGATTCTTCATGCATGCAGCAGTGTAGTCTCCATACGATTTCTGTGTTTAAGCAGCACCAGTCATACCTGGGATTTCCTCCCTGGCTTCCAAAGCAGTTATTAGTGCTTGCCGTGGTGAAGTTTTGCTGCTAGGACACCAGGTGAGCTAATCTGCGGATTCCAGTGGCGGCAGCATTGGGCTGAATGGGCCTGTTTGGGGGCCTGAAAAGTCAATAATTATCGAAACTCAGTGATGGATTTATCATACTTTTTTTTTTTTTGCTTTATGAATGTTCAAAATTTAAAATGTCCCACGATTTAGGTGAGATATACCTATTTAATGTCTGGGGATATTATAGCAGCTGGGGATACAAAAATAAATAAGCCATCTCCTGCCATTTCCTGAGCTCTTGGTAAATAAAGAAATTATACTCTAAACCATAGTTTATTAGAAATACAATGCAGACATGTATCCAAGCGATTGAGGTAACTCAGCAGGGGGCGAGGTTAACATGACAGCAACCAGGGCAATCCATATATATTTTTCCTGAACGCTACCCTCCTCCCCAGGAACGCATTAGCTGATTTAATAGCCTGAACTCATCCATCTACAAAGTCCAGTTTGGGATTTTTCACATGTAGCAGTTAACTTCCAGGACTCTGGATTCAGCATGTCTAGACGTAAAACCATCACTTTGGGTGACTGACTAAACCGCTTTGAACTTCATACTTCTTATCGCTATTGGTGGAGGCCAACAGCAGCATCTACCTCGGAATCATCAAGTTAGATAATATATGCAAAGCATTTGGCTTCATGCTGAGCAAGCTGTGAAGTACTCAAATGTTGGCTGCTCACTTTTATACTTCTCTTTCACTCTGACTTCTAAATTATTATTGCCTGTAACTCCTCTTCCACCCTGGAGTTTGTGTTCAGTATGCGAGCACCACCCTGCAAGTCTTCCTTCCAGGGGGAAATGGAAGCTTTGCTCTCTCAAACTTTCCATTTCTTCTACTGCCTCATCCCCCGAGGGCTGGAGCAGGCCGTGGAACACCGGACAACAGGAAAGAAAAGGCAAAATCAAGCCTTGGTTAATGTGTAAGACGGAGATGTTTAAAAACTACCTTTGCCTCTAGGGGGAAGAATGAAAGACAAGGCCTCCAGCTCTGTGGGTTTAGAGCCATGACTGCTTTTTCGAGCCTGTAGCTCCATCTGGCGGCTTCCCTCCACATGGTTGTGCATCCTGCTATAGCCCAAAGCCACTGTCTTCTTATTAACAAATATTTGTCCAGCGTTTCAAAACTAAATACAATATCTGATTTGCTTTCTCCAGACAAACCCCTGGGGGAAAATTGTGTTCATTCCTGTCCTAATGAGATTTCGTCTTGGGAAAAGCATTCTTTTCTGAAAGGAAGACATTCTTTCAAAATTCCATTCGAGCAACATAATCATGACTCATCTGATACTCCCTTGTAGCATTTGGAAGTGCTGTCTTCTCTAGCATAAGAAAATCCCATTCCGGCGCCTGTGGCTCAAAAGGGTAGGGCACCGGCCCCATAGGCTGGAGGTGGTGGGTTCAAACCCAGCCCTGGCCAAAAAATGCAAAAAAAAAAAAAAATCACATTCCAGGATGACACTGTATAGGTAGCCTGCTCAACTCATCCCCATGCTCTGACTGCAGACACAGCGTGCACCTGCCCGTCATTTTCATATTACATTTACATTTTCCATCTCGTTCTCTGCTTTACGGGCAGCATATGGTGCCTGGACTGTGGAGGCACCCAGTACCTATGCAATGAGTGAATGAGTAATTTCAGCTTTAAAAGCAGGGCTCCTCTGTCAGCTCAGCAGCCCATCCTGCCCTGTGCTGGCCTAGGGGCCAAGAGAGAGGAATGACAAAGATGCCTACGCCCTTCTTTAAAGAGGTATTTGGAGGAGGCAGTGAGATTGCCAAATGTATGGATTTTCTTTGAAGACATCATTGCCTTCATTATATAGCTCACTGAGCAGACCACTGATGAAGCTGGCTTTAGATTATGTTGGGAAGAGATTCGCATCCTTCTTCAATAACCTTTCAAGGTTACTGGAACGCTATCAGCCATTGTAAGTTGCCTGTGTGGCTGAGTGCTCGCTCTCACACCTCCTGAGGGGTCAGGGGAGGAAGAGAGTTTGGGCATAGACAGGTCGGGGGAGGAAGAGAGTTTGGGCATAGACTCTTCTTGGGAAATTTTTGCTGCTTTGGAGACTAGAAGTGCCCAAAGGAAGGTGGGCGAGCAGCAGATAAAAGCCTCACGGGTTGTGTTTAAGCAATTCTTACGTAGAACTTTGAGAAAGGGAATGTCATTCAGTTACTAACAGTGACTGCCAGCAGATGTCGCCAGCCCACAAGGCATGAGGTTCTGGCCCGCTGGTAAGCCTTGGGGAGGGGAGGGGTGACCAGAGGGGCTGGTCCCAATACCAAGGGGAGGGCTAAAGATCTCTTTGGGTCATTCGTATCCTGGTCCTTACCAAAAGAAATGATCTCGCTTCCCGGCTCATAGGTGTCACCTTTAATTAGCTTTGTTAGCCTGTTTTGCTAATTTTGGTGGGATGTCCTTGTCATTCGTTACCCCTTTTTCTGTCAGCAGTCAGAGCCCAGAGCACATTGACTTGGGAACCACTGGGTGTCCCCAGACCTTGTCAAGGCCAGCTGTGCTTGCCTCGTGTGGGTCAGTGACCAGAGCTGTGCTGTCAGGGTCTCTGCAAGCTACATGTTTCAGACCTCTTAGTTCAGTCTCCAGCTTCCCTATCACTGCTGCTCTTTGGGACTTAGGTGCCTCTTTGCAGAAACGGGTGGCCTTGCCTCCCCTCATGTCTTTTTTGAAGATTGCTGCTGCCTCACTTCAATGTCCCTTCAGTGACACAGGCTGTCTGCTGAGAGCAAGGCTGTGCTCAGGGCTCAGAAGGACCCCGTGGTTGACAACTCTGTCCTGTACTTGATAATTTATAGAGCATACATGTCACTCACTGATTAAATACCCCTGGGAGACTTCGATGTGGGTGCTGGTGGGCATGGCCTGAGGGAACTTCTTTCTCTGACCAGCAGAGGGAGGGCAGGCCTGCCCCACCAGCCTATCCCCAACACTCCCTGTCTTAACTCATCTCATAAGTCCCCTATCCACCCTCCCTGTCTGTATGGCTTCTTTCTGAAGCCCCAAGTAGTCCTGGTGACACCTGGTTACAATTCCATCTGCAAGGTGAACCCTGTGCCAGCCAGCAGGGCCCTGGGGAGAGTGGACAGGGGAGCCCAGTAGTTTCCTGCTCCTGACTCTTTTCTCCTACCGTCTCCTACCCCGGGAGGTCAGCTCTCCATCCCATGATAAACTGCACACTGGTAGGTGGCAATGCCATTTAAGGACATGCTCCCCTGAGGCAGCCTGCAGTGTGGCTTTCTGCAGGTGCCTTCACTGCAGACATTAGGCCATGCCAGGATGCCAGGCCAGGCTTCCTAGGGAAAGCCCTGGCTCTCCGACCGTGCCTGGCCCTGGGGTCTGTGCAGTGAGTGGGAGCAGGCCTGTGGGGAAACACCCCCAGTAATAAAGGGGTGCAGGTGCAGTGTTACCTGAGGCCAGAAAACCTTCTCTGCATATGGGCACCGTTCCTGAGCCCGTGTTTCTGGCTCATGATATTTCTGGGGTTAACTTTAAAACCAAACCAAACCAAAATGGTTTTCTTTCCTTATATACTGCGATTGTGCACAACTCTTAAAAGCAGAGCAATGAAAGATTAATACACCACCACGTCTGCTCGGGAGCAGAATTATCCATGCTGTAATGGAGATGGACTAGAATTCTTATGCCTCCTGGTATAGCACTGATCCTGCAGGAAAGTCATCTTTCCTGACTCAGTCTGCTTTCAAGTGGCCTCTGAGGGGCAGAGATGCTAAGAGGGGCCGGTAGTCCCACAGAGAGTGGCAGTAAAGTCACTGACTTATTTTGCCCTTGCTCGTTGTCCCAGCAGATGTGCTCCTCTCTGCTCGGCTTTCCCCAGCTCCCCCTCTCATTCCCACCTAGACCCAGCCACCCCCACCCCCAAGTCCCACCAGATGAGTGACTTGAGGAAGACAGCAGTCTGCAGAGGGAACGCTATTTTTTGCTGCAGCCATCATAGTTGTTTGGCAGGCCCAGGCCAGATTCAAACAACCCAAGTGGCGCCTTAGCTGCTTGAGCCACAGGTGCCGAGCCAGAAACCTTTTAGTTTAACTAAGTCTGCCTTCTTTCTAGAGTTTGTTAACATCTTCAAATTTCCCCCAAATCTCTGTCTTCTTTATTTTTGTTGTGAATGAAGCTAAAACATGTTCCTTGGAATTATCTCCTTTATAATTTTTTTTTTTGTTAAGCAGGACCAGGCCGGGTTCAAACCTGGTATTCCTGTTGCACAGGGCCAGTGCTCTAACCACTTGGCTACAGGCATCCAGCCTACAATTTTATTTTTGTAAGGTAAAGCTACAAGATATATTAAATCCACGTTGTTGTGAGCTAATTGACAATACTCTACTAGCCTGTTTTTAGAGCCACCTACATGGGCTGGGCTCAACTAAAACAAACTTGGGGGCTTTCAGCTGGAATAGATGGCTGACACCTTCACATCTAGTTTCCTCTGAGCCCTCTGGCCTGTAGTTCTTAGCTTCCTTCCTTCTCTGCTCCCCATGTTGTTGGACCTGATATTTTCAATCATAATTTGAGTTAATCAATAAATTAAAGTTATTGGAGAAGAAAACATCTAACTTGCCACCTCTGTGCAACAATTCTAGTCTTGGGCCAGGTGTAGTCGCTTGGCCTGTAATCCTAGCACTCTAGGAGGCTGAGGTCTGTGGATTGCTTGAGCTTGGAAGTTGGAGACCAGCCTGAGCAAGGAGGAGACCCTGTCTTTAAAAATAGGCATTGTGGGGGCACCTGTAGTCCAAGCTACTTGGGAGGCTGAGGCAAGAGGATTGCTTGAGCCCAAGAGTTTGAGGTTGCTGTGAGCTATGACCCCACAGTACTCTACACAGGGTGACAAAGTGAGACTCTATCTCAATAAATAAAATAAAACAATTCCAGTCTTGTTTTTATTGTTTTTGCTGGTTAGCTGGGCTCTTAGTGTATCAGCTAGGCTGGTCTCAAAATCCTGGGCTCAACTTCCTGAGTACCTGGGACAACAGGGACGTGCCACCAAGCCTGGTTTTGAAGTAAATCTGCTTTTGTAAAGAGATTGAAAGTGGTGGCTATTCTGGGGTGAAGCCATTCATAGCACAAATAATCAAAATGATTATTATACGTAGGTTCCCCCAAATTCCCCTCAAATTGTCCTCAGTTTTCTGCCTTTCATTTTTATTTATTTATTTATTTTTATTTATTTATTTTTTTGAGATAGAGTCTCACTTTGTCACCTTTGGTAGAGTGCTATGGTGTCACAGCTCACAGCAACTTCCAATTCTTGGGCTTAAGCGATTCTCTTGCCTCAGCCTCCCGAGTAGCTGGGATTACAGCACCCACAATGCCTGGCTATTTTTTGTTGCAGTTGCCACTGCTGTTTTAGCTGGCCAGGGCTGGGTTCAAACCTGCCACCCTCCGTATACGGGGCTGGAGCCCTACCCACTGAGCCACAGGTGCCGCCCCTGTCTTTCATTTAAAATGCATTTTTTCCCTCATGTCTCAGGTAGATTCAGAGTCATATGAAAAACAAAGTTTGTTTTTAAAAATAAAATAATGCTAAGTAGAATAACAAAAATGACTTTTAAAAAGTTGTATTTTTGGTTTTATTTAAACTTTAATGTGAGTATTAAAACGTACTACATTTAAAGTTCAGAGTTGTTACAACACAATATGTTGGGGCGGGTTTGTTTTTTGTTTTTTGTTTTTGAGACAGAGTCTCACTCTGTCACCCTGGGTAGAATGCTGTGGCGTTACAGCTCACGGCAACCTCAAACTCTTGAACTTAAGCAATCCTCTTGCCTCAGCCTCCCGAGTAGCTGAGACTACAGGTGCCCTCCATGACACAAGGCTAGTTCTTTTATTTTTCTGTTTTTAGACAAAGTCTCACTTTGCTCAGGCTCTTCTCAAACTAATGAGCTCAAGCCGTCCGTCTGCCTTGGCCTCCAGAGGGCTTACAGCCACCATGGCTGGTCTATTCCATTCTTTTTGATGTATTTTCACCACATCCATACCAACATCTATTGTTTTCTGACTCTTTAATAATGGCCATTCTAATTGGAGTAAGATGGTATCTTACTGTGGTTTTTAATTTGCATTTCTCTAATGATTAGTGATGCTGAGCATTTTTTCATATGTTGGTCGGCCATGGAAAACTGCCTGTTCATACCATTTGGCCACTTTTTAATGGAGTTACTTAGTTTTTTCTTGCCGAGTTGTTTGGCTTTCTTGTAGTTTCTGGATGTTTGTCCTTTGTCAGATGCATAGTTTGTGAATATGTTTTCCTCATCTATAGGTTTTCAATTTACCCCATTGTTAATTTATTTCTTACCTGTGCAGAAGCTTTTTAGTTTAGTTAAATTGTATTTGTTAATCTTTGGTTTTTGTAGCATGTGCCTTTGGGGTCTTAATCATAAATTCTTCACCTACACCAATATCCAGAGAGTTTTTCTTATGTTTTCTCCTAGAATTAAGTCTTTAATTTATCTTGAGTTAATTTTTATAAATGGTCAGAGGTAAAGATCCAGTTTCATTCTTCGGTATATGGCTAATTCTTCCAGCACCATTTATTGAATAGGGAGTTCTTTTTCAGTGGATATTTTTGTCTGTTGAGGACAGTTGGTTGTAGGTATTTGGCTTTATTTCTGGAGTCTTTTTTCTGTTCCATTGATCTGTGTATCTACTTTTATGCCAGTACCATGGGTTGGGGTTACTATAAACTTGTAACATAATTTGAAGTCAGAGAAGATGATGCCTCCAATTTTGTTTTTTCTGCTTAGGTTCCACATCAATTTTAGGATTTTTTTTTCTAATGCTGTGAAAAATAGCATTGGTATTTTGATAGTAATAGCATTGAATGGATAGGTTACTTTGGGAAGTATGTTCATTTTAACAATATTAATTCTTTAAATCCATGAGCATGGGATTTTTTTTTATTTATGTCACCTATGATTTTTTAAATCCGTGTTTTTCAGTTCTCCTTGTAGAGATCTTTTTACTCCCTTGATTAAATATATTCCTAGCCATTTTCTTTTATTTTACTGTAGTAATTGTAAATGGAATTGAGTTCTCAGATTGGTTGTTATTAGTATACAGAAGTGCTCCTGATTTTTGTATGTTAATTTTATAACCTGAGAGTTTTTCTTAAACTTCAGATAAATCTAAGGGTACAAATGTTTAGGTTACATTGTTTTCATTCCTAAGGTAAGGTTCAAGTTGCAGTTGAGCCCCTCACCCAGGTGTGCTGAACACCCTCACACTGAGCCCCTTAGGTAAGATCCTGCCAATCACCCTCCCTCCCTCCCTTCCCTCTCCCTCTCTTGACTGCACTTGTGTTTTTCTTGCATGTAATTGTTTATACATTGGTTCCATATTAGTACTGAGTATTTTGGGTATCTTTTTCCCATTCTTGGGATACTTTCCTAACAAGAAATGTGTTTCAACTCCATCCAGGTAAACACAACAGATATAAAGTCTTTATCTTTTCTTCTGGCTGAATAGTACTCCGTGGTATACATATGCTACAGTTTGTAAAAGCTGAGACTTTACTGATAAATGAAGCGTTTTAAATTTACTTTTTACTTCTATACAAGTTGCTTTCATTAAAACTTAACTTTTCTTCCTTTAGGTCCTTAAGTAAAGCCCTTCTTTCGCATAGTCCAGACCTCTGCCAGTCTACGTAGGACAGGTACATGTGCAAGTGGGTTTACTTTAAAATACGGACAAACACTACATAAATTACATATACTTTCATCCAGACGGACTGTGGAGGCAAGAAAATACCCAACCTCCAGTAAAAATGCTCTTTGAAACATTAGAAGTTAATACAGCACACTTAGTCTCAGATGTTTCTCCTAGCTGATCCCTTCCCCATTTTTCTTTCTGAAGGATCCTTGTAAATTTTGAATTCCGCCATGGCACATTTGGAGGGATGATATAGCCATATATAGTGTGAAAGTTAGGATATGAGAAGAAATCGCTCATGTTCTAGAGGAAGGCATTTTATTTTATATAGACATTCTCAGAGAGAGGGGAGCTGCAGTGACCATTCAATTCCAATGGCTCTGAGAGGTACCGGGCAGGCCCTAAGTGGAGAAAGACCTGAGGGCAGAGCAACCATCAGCAGGAGCAGCCCCAGGGGGTCCTCCAAGGAGCTGCAGCTGATGATGCTCTTGAATGAATGGACCAAGTAGGCTGTATCCTGTTGGTCTTAACATGTTGATGAAGAAGCAGGGCTTTGTTCTTGGATGTGCATGTATGTGAGAGAGAAAGACAGAGAGAGAGAGAAAATGTGTGTCCTTTTATAGGCGGTCTGGTGATGATCAGCCTACTTAGCAAGTTGGAGAAATGGAACATTATAGGAACCTTGGCTCTGATGCTTCATGTTTAGAATTGTTCTTAAATGGACAAGATCCAAAGAAAATGCTTCTTTTGAACTAAGAACTGAGTTATGATGAAGCTCTAATTTGCTATTACTATAAAAGAATGTCAAAGAGATTAATTTGCTCATAGTTATAGCCCAGGAGGTTGGGATATAAGCCAGTGTTTTCTGGCTCCAAAGGTTAAATAAATTCTTACAGCCAGCCGTGTCTCACGTGTGCTTCTGCATCTTACTGTCCGTTTCTCAGGATATTCCAGCTAATAGTTTTTGGGAGGGCCTGGAAATCGTTCTCAGTGGGACAGGATGGTGGAGGGAGAAATTTTGATGTATGTGAGGTTTGCTTGTTAGACACCATTTTCTTCTGCTCCCTGTCTGTCGTGGTGAGGATACTAGCAGCGTCCCTGTGACTTGCTGCAATAGTCTGGCCCCTCCAGCACTTGTCTGTGTTGTATTTGATCTTCAGAACTGCTGCAGGGCCCCCTGACTCATTCAGACGGGACAGCAAATGGTGGTGGCACAACGACCTCTCTCCTGAAGCTGCTGTACCAGCCCCAGTGGAGGCAGAGACTGCATTCTTTCATGCCATCCTCTCTGGGACTTTCATCTCTGCTTGGAGAAATTTTGACATTTTCAAAAATTTAAAAATCAATTGAAATGGAGCCACCTCTGTCCAGAACGTTATTAATGGCCCTGGAGCTGACTAATCATATTTGCACGACCTTTCAATAAACAGCTTCAATAACAACTAGGGCAGCAAAGAAGGCACACACCCCATCGAATCAGGACCAATGTGAAGTATTGATTTCACCACCTCCTTCTCCCCACACCCCACTTTGGAAACAAACTTAGAGTTTTACACCAGCGTAGTCGATCATTGCCAATCTCCCATGTCACCAGGTCCTGACTACGTTTTTTTGGAATTGTACATTTCCTCCTCTAGCTGAAATAATTTTTCCAAGATTTCCCGAGTCCTAGGGAAGACGGCAATGAGAGGCACATCTGAGTGGGCCCAAGTACTCCAGGCGGCACTTCCTGATCCATCACTTCCCAGCTCACTGACAAGCTGCTATGGAAACCTCCACAGGAGAGGCTGGGTCCCCCCAGAGCCCTGTAAACAGGTGGCATTCCTGTCCCAAAGAGCCTCTCTAGTTGGACAGGCGTCCGCATCTTCACAGAACTTCTTTCTGTTTTAGATTTAGTCCTGATTGTGGGAAAAGGTAAGGAGAACTATGCTTATGATGCTGTTTCAGAGGGACCCTGTCTCATCAGTCTATGATCCTGGGCCTGCTGCTCTCCCAACTTAAGATTATATTTTTGGTCCTTACCCATTGTGACAGAAACATCGACTGCCCAGTGACATGCAGACATGGATTTTCTCCTTTCTCTTCATTGTTTTAAAACTCGATGGGTCTACACAAATTAATTGGTTAATTGTGCAAGACCCTCCTCAATCTCAGTCTTTACATCTTTTGTATTAACCTGGATGGAGTTGAAACACATTCTTCTTAGTAAAGCATCACACGGATGCAGAAACCAGAATCCAGTGTACTCAATTCTGATATGAGGACAGCTGATGACCTAGTACATTGGTCAGGGGGTGGGGGAATGGGGGAGCAGAGACAGGGAAGGAGGGACAGGGGTTAGGGGTTATGGTGTGTGACACACCTCTTGGAGGTGGGACATAATTATAATAGGGACTTTACCTAACAAGTGCAATCAGTTAACCTGGTTCTCTGTACCCTCAGTGAATCCCCAACAACAATAATAACAATACCTAATTAATAAAGAAGGAATAACTTTGCTTATTGTTTTCCTCTGTCAGATATATATTTTTTCTCCTCTTTGACTACATTTTCACCCTAGTGGATGGCACTGAGGCAATCACTAAGGTCCACATAGCACCTTCCAAATGATAACAATGGGCAAGGGAAAGGGGCAAGAGTAAGGTGCTATAAACGGATGGACATGCTTTCACTTATTCATTCAACAAACACTCATTGAGGGCCTGTTGAATGTCAGGCACTGTGTAGCCTAAATATTGGCTGTGCCACTCGCCCAAAGGCAACCATGAGGTAAGTCTGGACTAAGCCCCCAAGCCACGGGGGCCTCACCTATGCAGAGACAGACAATGCTGCCTCTGAGTTTGCATGAGAATTATATGAGTAATGTCACAAACCAGCTCCTGGCAGTGCTCAAAAGTTTTTTTCTTTCTTTCTTCCTTTGGATCCAACATGAGGGAGCAGTTTTGGAGTATAACTCATGAAAGCTCAATTTGTTAGTCAAATGAACCCCGGGGAGACATAGGCACTCTCCTACCCTTATCAGTGTGTAAAAAGCAAGGCCTCTAAGCCCTCTGCTTTTTCCATATCTTTAAAAAGTTTGCTTTACCTGGGCAAACACGAGGTATCAAAGAAACAAATAAGAGGAACACAAAAGTTCAATTATTCCAGGTGCAAGTTAATTAGACTTGACTAAAGTCATCAAATGGCGTCTGGATTGTCAAGTTTTGGCAGTAGTCTCGGATTGGGAGCCCAGAGGCCTGGCTTTGACCCCAGCCAGGATCTCCACTGACTTCCCACAGCATGTGACTTGCACTTAACCTCTCTGGCTTGGGAAACTTCCCTTTTCCTGAACTAAGAGGATCTCGGGTCCATCCCTTCTTTCTCTCTCCTTCCCTCTTTCCTCCTTCCACCACAGTCCCTGAGCACCTCCTGCGTGCCAGGCCTGTCTGGACTCTGGGGAAACCAAGACCAGTCAGAAAGGACAGTGCCACGCAGGAGCTCACGTGGACGTGGGAGTCATCATTTCTATTCTGGCTGTAACAAACAACGCTCCCAGAAGGAGCCAGACGTGCTGTGAGCGCAAAGCAGAAAGCATTGCCAGCGTTTTTCTTATCGCTTTCAGCTTTGTTCTAGAAAGACAGATGAATCCAAGGAGAAGAGAGGTGTCAGGCAGGGCTTCCTGAGGCAGATGATGCGGCACAGATGAGGCTTAGTCACCGTAGCTGGATGGGCACCAGCATCACCCACAGACTAACAGCAGCTGTCATCTGGTCTTCAGCTTTCTGGTACTAAATGATATTTTCAAAAATTTGCCTCAGAAAAATTCTTAGTCCTACACTGTGAGATATGAAATCACTCACTGCCCGAGTTTAAATTTACACAATAACTGTGTGCTTTTTTTCATTGTAACATCCTAACCACAATTAAGTTGTGTTGAGGACGTTCACGCTGTTGTGTGCATCACCACCGTCCACGGCCAGTTTTGCATCTTCCCCCAAACTAAAACTCCGTCCCCATTAAACAACTCCCCATTCTCCCTCCCCATCCCCTGGCACCCTTCTCCTCTCTGTCTCTGTGAATTGTCCCCAGGTCCAACGTGCAGTCACACGGTGTTTGTCATGCAGAGCCAACAGCGTTGTTCTTTCTGTCGTGGTGGGAAGGAGGGCTGGGTACACTCATGACTCATGGGGAAGGAATAAATCCGTGTGGGGGTCACTCTTCCTACATTTCCTGATAGCATCAGCCACATCCTCAGAGGATACAGGCTGTGTTGCCATGGCAATTCTGCCCAGGGGTCATCTTTGCAGTCCACAGAAGGGAAGGATTCCGTAAAACTTGGGGGCCAGCCCCCCGTTTCCTCCAGAGGGACCATTTCAAGTCCGATCACCCACCCTACTCTCTCTGAGCCTTACATACACCCTGTTTTGCTCCTTACGCCTTCACTGATGCCTGAGTGGCTGATGCTTCCCAGCCCAGGAGGGAAGCATCACATTCTTAGTGGTGCTTCCTGCAGTAGGGTCCTCTGAGCTCTGGTGCCACCCCAGAGTTACCTCCATGGAATTCCTTATAATAATTAATTGTCCCTTTACTGGTCACTCTCCTTGGGTGGAACCTGAGATCCTTCAGGATGAGGGCCACGGCTGCCTCACTGTTCATCCTTGCTTATCCTGCAGGGGTGAACACCCATCTCAGGTGGGGGCCCCCCAAGGCAGACTCTGAGCCAGGGTTTCTTTTGTGAGAGATCGATGGAGGACTCCACAGGGGAAAAAGCTAAGCAAAAGCGTGGCTTCGGTTGAAGTCTAACCTTAACCTGACACCCTTGGAAAATTCTGGAATATGAATGCACCACAAGTTGTCCTGCCATTTGTCAGGAGGCCAGGCCTTTGTACCTGTGTGAGTCAGTCATGAGTATAACCTTCCAGGGGTATTCAGGTGGTGTGATGCTATTCTGCAGAGACAGCTCTTTGGAGACAGTGACAACTGTGTCAGCAGCCAGCACTCACCTCCCTGGGGTGGCTGGAACCAGGAGCATCTATCCCAGCACAGGTACGTATCTGTTCAATGAACGCTTGTGGATAATAATGATGAAACCAGAATTAACAGCCATCTCGTGAATGTTCTCTCTCTGTGCCAGGCACTGTGCTGTCTTTCGCTCGCACAATTTCAGTCTCTACAACAACCCTATGGGGTTGGTGCTAACTACAAAATGAAGAATTGATGTCCTGAAAACCTGAGCAATTTGCCCAAGATACACAGCTAATGGGTGGCCATCCCACGGCTCAAACCTAATCTTGCCTAGATCCCAGGTGATAAAGCTGCACGTTTAAGTCCAGGGAACACTGAATTAGACAAAGTGAGACCTTTTTCCCTCCATATCGTGCGCTCTCTCTCTCATTCTCTCTCTTTAAAACAATTCTCGCTTTCACCAGCTACTTTAGTGAGATTTGGGCCTGGGCTATGACAAGCACCATCTCCTCCTGAAGGGCCTTCACCTTCACTTTTGCAACACTCTCCCCTTACAGGCCAAAGGTGTCAAATAGCTGCAGGTTGATTTCCTTGTGGGTCCCAGGCCATCGAGTCCTTGACAGGGGTGCACTTAGAACCAAGGTCAGAACAGCCCTCACATTCCCGGACTGCTCCTCTATCTTCTGACTTCAGTACATGGAGACATCCATGTCAACGCTTCCTCGCTGCCTTATCTTCCAGAGGTCCCAGGCTGCAGCAGTATTTGTCCAAATTAGAGTCCGTTTACTTTGCAAACCACACTCAAGCTCTCCCAGACACTGAGCAGCTGCTCTCCTGACGTCCCCACCAGAGCCCTTGTTTGCACTGTATGTTGTCAGCAAACAGACCGCCTTGAACAAGCCACCAGGAGCGCTTCTCGGCCCGGGTCAGAGCAGCAGGCACGCGGAAGGTGCTCCTGCTTCTCCTTAACAGACGCCTTCCTTGATTCAGCATTTCGAAAACTGTATCAAGAAACAAATAGGAAGCATTCGTACAAAAGCACACAATGAGGTCTACAAAGAGTAGAAGGGACAACAACAAACCCTCCGCACAGCAGGTCCATGGCTTTGTTGGGCCAGACCACCCTCTTTCTTTGCAGGCTCTGCAGGAAGAAGTTCAGCAAAGCATTACTAAGACAGTCTCAGCAGCCAGGCTACCTGGATTGACATCCTGGTTTCTCCTGAAAGTGGCTTACAGCTCCATTTTTCCCCACCTGCAAAATGGGCATAAGAATTGTTGAGGGGGATTAAATAAGTCAATAATAGGGCGCTTAGAACAAGGTCTACTACACAATAAACTCATGCTAAATATTAGCATTTATTTGTCTTTTTTGAGGGCTAAAAGCACTGAGTTAACGATGTCATTAGCATCGGTGGTGGCAGGGTGAAATGCTCATCAGAATCTCTGCTTAACAGACATGGCAGAGAGTTTGGCCGGAACAGAAAGGCAGAGTTCCCGACCCAGAGAGCTGGGTGATGCCAGCATCTGGCTGCCCAGGCCTCCGGCTCTGCTTTCCCTTCTGTTCACTTCTGTTGCTCTTGTCCCTTCCGAGTATTCCCCCACCCTTTCCCACCAAAGCTCAGGAGCCACTTCCTGACCCAGTAAGATAGCATTTGTTTATATATCCCACTAGTCTTACATCTGCGTAGCTCAAAGATTTCTTATACATTATTTTGTGACACCTTGCAAGTGTCTGATGACTACTTAAGTGCTGAACTGCGTGTCCTTGGACCCTCCACCAGAGAAATCCAGTGACCCTGTCACCTGAACATCGGGCAAGGCCTCTGCAGATACATGGCTTTAATCTGCAGCAAAACAAAGTCAAAGTCATTATACACAGCCCACAGGGTGCTAAGCTTCTTCTCAGGGCTGCACTGCCTGTGAGCTACAGCTCCTCCCCGGTCAGACCAAACCATCTTTCCTTTGGCTGCAAAGCTCCCCTTTGGGGCCGGCCACACCTTCCCTGAGGAATGCCCAGCAAAGTCCTGACTTGGCCATAGGGGCTGAGCAAGGGAGGAGGGAGACTTCTCAACATCCCCAGTGATTTTGGGGGAAGGAGTACAAGATGGGAGCTCTGGCAGTGAGCAATAGGCTTAGGCTCATCACACCCCAGTTCCCAAGCCCAGCCCCAGACATTCTGGTGCCTGGAAGTGTCGTTTCCTGGCACAGGTGAAGAGAGGGTCAGTTTCTACCTGCTGTTCCTGATTCAATCAGCTCTTGTGCCATAGAGCAAACACATGCCAGCCTCCCCAGTGACAATCCCATGATCTTCCTGACTCGCCCCAGCCCAGACTTGCCCCTGGTGGAGTCAGCATCTGCCAGGAGCCTCCCGTTTTATTTATTTGATGGTTCCATTTGATAGGTATTTATAGATACGTCCAACTCCTGAGGTATCGTGCTCATTAAGGCACAGAGAAAATAGTAGAAGCCACCTGCTTCGCAGCCTGGTTCCCTGAGGCTGAGGACTCAGTGCTTCCTTCTCCTGACTTTGCTCCAGGCTTTCCTCACTCCTGTAACGGGCAGTGTAGGGGCACTGTGCAGCCCACCGCACCTTCTCCGGGCTCTGTGGTTCTGGGGTCTCCAGGTCCTCTGCTATCTTGCAGAGGGCCAATGCCAGGCTGTTATCAATTCTGGAAATGTAACTTGACCTACCTCTTACCTGAACAGAACATGGAGACTGCTGTGTAACCACACCGGCTTCACAAAGTCAGGGCAACACATTTAGCAGGATCTTTCCTGATTGAAATGATCAATGGCTATTTTTTTGTTGGTGAAGTGACAAAGAATATATGGATTTGAGTCAAATCACTAACTAATATTGCCACCAACTCTTCACACTCCTACATTTCCTACATTTCCTCAATTAGTTTGAAAATCGTTCTGTTTCCCCCAGATAAGTTCACAACGTAAAGTTTTGATGGAGTACGCACATGTGTAGGTACTGCTAGGAAAGCACTGTGTTTAAAACAAAGTATCTCCTGAGTCTGTTTTTTAAAACCTATATTTACTGGAGAAAACATTAGAAACAGTATTTAGCAGTCTTGTTTCTACTTTTTACATTGACTGAACATGAAATAGGAAGAATTTTGGTGCTAATAATAATAAATTTTGTGGACCAAGAACAAAACAACAAACTGAAAAAAACCTATATCCTCAAAAGATAACTGTACCTGTGTGTACCAAGACAAATAGTAGAGATGCCATAAAATTAGTCAATATTTGGGAAAGGGCTTATACGTGTAACTGGCATTAGCAGGGGTGAGAGAGGAGAGTAGTGTTGAAACACCACGATCTTCTCCATAGTGAACGGAATGGCCCTGAAAGCTCGGCTGGCTCCCAGGTGTTTACGTTGGAGCCGGCCAATAGGCCTTGGCTGCCCCGGCAGCCCTCCCTCTTGTGCCCACCAGGGGGCGCTTCTCCTTTGTGCTTGGATTTTCTTTACCAGACCCTGAACCTATACCTTGAACCTATACCTATACCTATCCATTCGCCCTCATTTTCCTCCCCGCAGAGGGGTCCCCTATCTTGTTTCCCTCCTAGTCTATGGTCAGCCATTTAGGCTTTGGGGAACAACAGACGAGAAAAGCATAGCCCACCAACTCCACTGTGTTACAATTGCCTAGCACAGTGTGGTAAATCAGAGCATGCTGCATTGTGGGCCTGCAGAGAACGCCGTCGAGGTTGCACGAAACAATTCATTGAGAATCCACCCCTGGTGGGTTTGGATCATTTAAAAATCACATGAGGAAGGCTTAGCCATCAGGTATGACAGCACTTGTGTGTGTGTGAATTTGTTTTTACTTTTTAGCTCACTTGGCAGTAAGTCATGTGTCTCTGAAAAATTTTAAGATCCATTTTACATGTATTTTTATTTGTTACTTTTTACAGAATAGATATGTTTTTTTTATACATATGAACTCATTCAATGTTCATAAATTATATATTATGGCTCCATTTTCAGGTAAGGAAATTGAGTTTAACATAAATAGTGAATGACATCAAAAACCATGAGATGGCCCAGCGCCTGTGCCCCAAGTGGCTGAGGCGCCAGCCACATTCACCTAAAGTGGCGGGTTTGAATCCAGCCCAGGCCGCCAAAACAACAGTGACAGCCACAACCAAAAAAATAGCCAGGCGCTGTGGCGGGTACCTGTGGTCCCAGCTACTTGGGAGGCTGAGGAAGGAGACCCGCTTGAGCCCAGGAGTTGGAAGTTGGTGTGAGCTGTGATGCCATAGCACTCTACCCAGGGGGACAGCTTGAGGCTCTGTCTCAAA
>CAUYTI010128578.1:0-25937 GCA_963575145.1 Galago senegalensis
TAATTTTCTCACATCCTAATGTATTTCCACAGACCTTTTAAATCTATGATTTTATTTTATTTTGAGTTTTCCATCAGGGAGGATTTTATATGTAACAAAGTTTTTAAGAGGGTTTAATCTGTAAATCAGGTACAATTTAGTCATACCACCACACAAAGATATCATCAGAAAAGATTTTTAACATTATTGTTTTGTCTTACAAAATGGTTAATTTTGACCAAATTGATACCCCTACAATTTCATTTGTTTCCTATATTCTTAAATCATGTTTGGCAAGTAATATAAGTCTGATGTAATTTTGAAAGTCAGTTAGTTGTAAACAAATTCTTATTTGTTAACCAATATGCATCTTCTCCTTTAGCTAACTATACTACCTCTTCTTCCTCTTTAAAAAGTAATCAACGCCACATGAAATAAAATGTAGAGCTTCATCTCAAGTATTAGAGGAACGTAAAATCCATGAAAAGACTGATTAAAAAAAACATGACATTTCACCTTGCTTTACTAATTATGGTAGGATAGATGCGAAATAAAGTTGCTTAGTATTTCTCTGATGCTCTGTGTTTATGAGATATTTTCCAGCTTCTTCAAGTTTATAGGACACAACCATGGTACTGTAAGTGAGAAATGAATAATCAATCTTACATAACTCAAAAAGAAGATGGGAGGCACAAAAAAGTAAACTGACTTTGGTTGAGAAAAACTAATCTTGACCCTGAAATGCCGGATTCAGAAACAACACATGAATAAACATTACAGCAGCAAGCAACCACTTCACACAGTAAGAATTCTGAAACAGGTAATAGCTTTTGTTTCCCCTCTTCCACTCAATTTGTTCTATCTTCTTTTTGTTTTTCCAGCTTCTTGGTTGCAGGCAGTTCAAGGCTTGCCCACTGCATAGGCTCCGATTTTCTCATGGTGATCTCAATCTTTGTCGCAGTCATAGTTACGTAACTTCGCTTTACATCAATCACCTGTGACAATCAAAAAGGAATTACAGTAAACCTGGGTGGTTATATTAGTTTCAGAGGAAAACTAAAGTCTTGCTTATGCAAATAACCTTAAATCTATGCTTCTAAGGCCATTTGTATATCTAGAAAAACTTTTTGGTAAGACATAAAAAAATTCTTATGGATTCATAATACTTACACCCCATAATTTAACATTTTGATGAAATTCCTTCTCTCCTTCAAATACAATGTGCACATTTAACTGAAAAAGATATAGAAAGTTAATTGATCAAATTCTAATTAAAGATTTATAAATGCTGATTATAAAAATATAATACTGATTAAAAAAATAAAGCTATTTTAAGAAACTGCTAATTTTTTTCTTTTCTTCTTTTTTTGAGACAAGAGTCTCACTATGGTGCCCTTGGTAGAGTACTGTAGTGCCACAGCTCACAGCAACCTCAAACACTTGGACATAAGCAATTCTCTTGCCTCAGTCTCCCAAGTAGCTGGGACTACAGGTGCTCACCAAAACACCTGGCTATTTTTTATTGCGGTTGTCATTGTTTAGCTGGCCCAGAAGGGGTTCAAACCCACCACCTTTGGTTTATGTGGCTGGTGCTATAACCACTGGGCTACAGGTGCCGAGCCAAATATTTCATTTTTTGTATAAAAAAATCATTAGCAAAAAAGAAAAAGTGATGAAGTTTCATACTAAGAACTAAGTACCGTATGATTTTAATTTTTTTTGCTGTAGCTCTCAGAACTTAAATATCATATGACTTTATAAATCTTCTAAGCTACTATATCTCTATAATGTTTTACAAATAACTATCATGCAGAAATTTTCATTTAAAATAGAATTTTATGAATATAATTTATTTTTTCACATGGAAGACATTGTAAAATCTTATCTTAAAATCAGCTACAATATGAACATTTTGTAATACATAAAAGGACATTGTACAAAACAGAATTTTTATTCCAAGTTATTTCATGGACTTACCAATGTACTATTTGCTTCTACTCGACTAAGGTCAGGAAGTGAATTTTTAGCATATACTGAAATGGTGACTTCACCTCCAGTCTGATGCCAGTCATGCCTACATGGAACAACTTTTTTCCCCTGTAATATAAAACCTTTCTAAGTTTAAAATGTACCGCATATTTAATTTCTTAAAAAGAGAAATCTGACCCTTCTAATTGAGAAAAAAATCACCATGCCTTATTGTTTTTATGGCAAATATCAAAACTTTTCACCAAGAGGTTTAAACAACAAAATGCACCCTGATGCAAACATTCTTCATAGTTTAATAATGCTACCAGCTTAAATACTTAGTGCATATACGAAAAAAAATTAACAAAATACATCTTCTTCAAGGGTTATATTCTAAAAATAGAAAATAACTATTTTTTCAAACAATTTTTGAACTTTTGAACCTTGGAAAATATATAGAGACAGCCCTCAATTTCTGCTAATAAAACATTCCTGAAATTCTGTGGTAGATACAGTATTATAACTTCAGGGGTATATTTATGATATCTAATCCATGTATTATTGATACGCAGCAACTACTGAATACTGAAAACATTTCTAAACTAATTTGAAAAATTAATAATTATAAAATATATGTAGCTAACAGAAAAAAACTTACTTAGCAATAAAGTGCTTGTCTTATTATAATTTAATGAGCTTTGGAGAATTAATACATTAATTAATACATTATAAAATATATGTAGCTAACAGAAAAAAACTTAGCTAACAGAAAAAAACTTACTTAGCAATAAAGTGCTTGTCTTATTATAATTTAATGAGCTTTGGAGAATTATTTGTGTAGCCCTAAATATTTTATAAAAGCTGTATAGGGAAGTTGATGCTTTCTTTTTTCTCTTCATAAATTTCCCCACAGCAAAGCAAAGGCATTCAAGAGAATTCCACAAAAACAAGTCTGTAATCTTCCCCTTTGGGCACTAGATGGAGTGTTTGTGCATCTGTATAGTCATTGGTTAAATTTTTAAGTGACCAAAAAATAATCAGTGGTCTAAATATTCAGTATCAAATAACTAGAAAAGTAATTTTTAAAAAACTAAGAGTACAAACAGACTATAGAGTTAATTTTTTTGCAGTTTTTGGCTAGCGCTGAGTTTGAACCTACCATCTCCGGTATATGGGGCCAGTGCCCTACTCCTTTGAGCCACAGGCACCGCCCTACAGAGTCAATTTTATTAAAAAAAAAGAAAAGGATATTTCAATTTGGGCAGGCTTAAGTATTTCACAAAAACCAATGAGATCTATTTTGCTTGTGCACTAGGTAGGAACTCAACTCAGATTAATTTTACTTTGTAGGTATATCAGAGCTTTATGGTCTAAGAAAGAGAGCTTTTATAAAAAATCTAATGACAGAATAATCTCAAAACTTTTAAAAATGATTCAGATGAATATAACCCAGTCTGTTTATTTTGGAAGTTACTTACAGCATCCTTTTTTGTCCACATGTGTTTCCCTGTTGTACAGCCCTCTTGGGCTAAGAATGTGTTAAAATCAGAAGTTTTTCTTCTACAACAGCTCCAGTATTTCATCCTTTAAATCATCATAGAAATATTCAGAAATAAAATCTCATAACCAATTAAATTCAGAATTATCATAGTGACAAGTATGATTAAAAAAAAGTTAAATGTACAACTTTAATATCGTGCAAGTGTTTAAGTTACTAAACAGCTAAAAATGGCCACACAGTATATTAGGAACATTAATAATCTTAAAATTCGAATGCCATTATATTAGTTTTGGAGTAAGGATAATAAAATTCCATCAGCTTTCATTGATAGCTCACACTCCCGATTTTCCCATGAAACTACCAAAAAGTGATAATGAAGTAACAAAGATTTATAAGGCTCACATTCAATGTATCAGTAAAGCAAGAACTCTTAATTAAGCATACTAAAAACTAGTTTACACAACTTGTGATGATCAATCCCAAAGTACATGAAATTCTCTATTATTTACATGAGAAAAATCCAACATAGGAAGCAAGAAGTTACAGTAAAACTTCAGGTTTGAGTCCTGAAGAATATAGAAACAGTGGAAGATTTCAACATGGTACTGTGCTTCCGTAAACTTAAACATAATATAGAAGAGAGAATCTCAATTGAGAGCTACAGAAAAATATGGGTCTTCTTGGGTAATTAGCACCTAGCAGCCCAAACTCTAAATGGCATTCAATATGCAATTCAGTCAGTCTTTCAAAAAAAAAAACAAAAACAATTTAGCCCCCCCAAAGAAGCATCATATTGAAATACAGAAGAGCATAAAGAAAAGCATGGGGTTTCTGAAGCACAATAACTATAACCGTATTTCTGTTTTCTCATATACAAAAAGAGGACAATTGTATCCTAGATTTCTAGGTTACTGTAAAGATTAAATGACAATGTAAGTAAAATGGTTTGGCAAATAATGTTTAAAGGCATTAAGGCTTTATTTTCCTAAACTCTACCACCAAGTACTTTAATAAGTCATGAATAAGTTACCCTTCATGAAAAATAGGTACTCCAGAATGATAAACACAGACTTCTTCTAGACTTTGTAGACCCTGATATGTCTAAAAGAGAGAAAAAAAAAAAGAAAAAAATTAGCTGCATATCTTAGTTACATCTCATACTGTATCTGTGGCCATCACTATGAAAATAATTCAACCTTTTAAGTATGAGGGCCCAAACAATTTAAACTTATAGTTGAAATCAAAGGATCAGTATTCTCAATAGAAATATGGCTACAGTATGACTTATGTGTATATTACACTCCATGTGTCCACTATCGATTAATATGGAAAAATTAATAGGCAATTCTCCAAGTTTTAGAGTGATGGTAATTTTTTTTATTCTCATCAAAGGTAAAATGAGCTGCAGACCTGTATGTCTCTCCAAAGTTTATCTGCAAATTTCCAGACCCTGTTGCTGCTGAAAGAGAAGGCTCCACAGACAAAGTCACAAAAACTTAGGGTAATAAAACATGGTGTAGACAATAGTTCCTTCTATTTTTGTATTTATAGTAATCACCTACAAGAACAGAAAATCAAACCCTTGTATTTATTTTTTTGTAAATCCAAAGCATAGTACTAGATATGTATATATCCCAAAGATAGTACACAAGCACATAAAGCTCTATATGTAAGGTTCTAAATTTATCACCACTGCCCCTCCCAAACTATTCTTCACCCCATATTATTCAATGCATCATATCTAGTCTCCCAAAGTAATTCTGTAATACAGTCCTCTTTAGTTTCTCCTCTTCCTCTACAATTCAAATTCTTATAATTACTTCACACTTTATAAAATAATCCATTCGAGTTGGTCTGCATATTTAAATGTCCTCCTTTTTAACCTCTTTTTAGTTATGTATTTCTGTATTTACTTAGTTGGCTCTTAAATGTCCTTTTACACGAGAAAATTCTCGTGTAAAAGTAAAGATTCCTGAACAGGACATTATCAATAGTCACCAAGGAAAAGATAGACAAACTGGACTTTATTAAAATAAAAGAGCCTATTTATCAAAACCATCATCAAAGAACATCTTTAAGACAGTGAAAAGACATCAGTATCTCTGACAAAGGACTCAACTAACATATATATATATAATTCCTATAAATCAGTAAGAAAAAGATAATTAGAAAAACATGGACATTTTACATAAGAAAACATACAAATGGCTAATAAACATTCTCAACCTAACCATCAGGGAAGTACAAATCAAAACTGCAATGAACACTACACACACCAGAATAACTAAAATATAAAAAACTATGTACCAAAGTGTTGCTGAAGTGTAAGACAAATGGAACTAGCCTCCTATCTGGTAGGGCAAAGTAATATAACCACTTTGGAAAACTACAGGGAATTATCTGTTTAAAGCCAAACATAAAGAGATTAAACATCCCATACTTAAAAATACTGAAATCCAAAATGCTCCAAGATATGAAATTGGCATGATATTCAAAGAAATACTCACTAGATCATTTTAGACTTCTGGATTAGGGAAGCTGAACCAGTTAAGTATAAACAAACATTAAAAAAAAAAAATCCCAAATATCTCTGACCCCAAACATTAAAGATGAGGAACATTCAGCTTGTGTGTCCCAAAAGTCATAAACAAGAATGTTTACAGTAGTATAAATCAAAGAAAAAATTTTAAAGGATAATAAAAAGAAAAAATAAATTGTGGCACATTTAAACAATGGCATGGCTTAAAGCAACGAAAGAGAATAAAACTGTAGCTATATTGCAACAAAGGCTAACTATAACAAAAATATCATTAAACAAAAGAGCACAAATATGAAAGTGTACACTTTTTACATTAAACTAAAAAATAGGCAAAACAAATTTATGTTGATAGAAAATGTAGGTTACCTTTGAAGAAGGGCATAATGAATAGAAGAGGCAAAACCAGACTGCACTGCAATGCTGGTGTGTTTAAGAAAATCTTCTGAGCCATAAACCTAAATCTGTATACCTTTTAACAAATTTTAATGTTGTATTTCAATAAAAAAAATTAAAAATTTTTTTAATGGCCTTTGTAAACTAAGATGAGGCTTACCTTCCCAGCACTAGTAACGCCTTCTTGGATTTCGCCCCTAAGTATCTCTATCAATCTCAACTCCACAGCAGCAAATTCTGTACTATTACTATTGACTATTGTTTTCTGCTGTCACCTACACTTGAAATGTCCTTTGTTTTTCCATTTACAAAATGGTTATTTGATTTTCAAAATTCATCTGATAACTTTCTCCTTGACTTACACTGCCATCCTCAGTCCAAGAATTACTCACTCCTTTGCATCTACTACCTCTACCTGGCTTCACAAACCTTACACCAGCCAGGGTGGAGGGTAGAGATTTAGATGGATCATAAGAAAAATAAATATGCAAAATTAATAACCTAAGGTAAAAAGGGACATAAAGAAAAAAAGACAGAAAATATTGAAGGGTGAGCAATTTTTATGTTAAGTAAGCAGGAAAAGGCCTCACTGAGAGGTTTGATTACATCCCCCATTTAATAAACACCTCTTAAAACTTTCTAATTGTACTGATTGTTTCTCCCTAGTTGGTTTTTCTTCCAAATCCACTCTTGCACCACAACCAAATAATCTTTTAAAAATCCCTCCCTAAAAGAAGTAATGGCTTCCCAGCATACTTAGAATAAAACCCAAATTTCTGATCATGGCTTATGAGAACCTCTATAATCCTGCCGATCTCTCTTACCGGATACTGTCACACCCTTGCTCAGACTCCACAAACCTTGTTATTTCTTGCAGTCATGTTCTAAAGCCTCTCTTTACTCTTGCTGCTCCCACTATCTATAGTACTCTTTTTCCTCCAGGTTCATATAACTCATTTGCTATATTTATTCAGTGGCATCACATAAAAAAATACTTCACTGAGAATCTCAAAAATATTTAGCTCCCAAGTCTAACCACTCCAGTTCATATAACTTATCTGCTATATTACTAAGTGTCACCAGGTCAAAAAATACTTCACTGACAAATGTATACATTTAGCTGTCAACTCCAGAACTTCCAGCTTCTTAGTCTGCTTTATTTTCTTCCTATCTACTTGAAATCATATACTTAATTACCTATTTATTGTCCTTCTCCACATAGGAGAATATCAGCTTCATAAGAACACAGATTTTCGCTTTAATTTATACCATATATCCTACCCTTAAAACAGCATGTGGTACATGGAAGAGCTCAACAAATGCTGACTCATCTGAAATTTATTCCCTGATTCTATCAGTTACTCTACTGTATCTAATACTTTTTAGAAACAACTTATCCATGTTAACAGCTCTAGTCCACAGCACAATGTCTAACATATAACAAGCATGCAAATATCTGCTGAACTTTTTGCTGAAATGTACTTTTTTCAAAATTAAAATTTTACTTCATAACCCGTCAAAAATTTTGTAATATATACCTTTGAACATCCTCCATTTTTACATGAGGTTCCAATCTTAATTTCATCACTATCTTCTTCTGAAACAAAAAATGAAATTAAAAAGTTAAACTTCATTGCAGTATCATTCTCAAAAAGCAAGCTTTTCCATTAATTAAACAATGCTTTTAAGAAAACAACTACTGTGTTTAGTTAGCTTATGTCTATAATCCCAAAATAATATATAATGCTTTTCTATCCTGTAATAAAATGCTTTATCTTAATTTTGTAAAAGAGAAATTATGAAAGGGTATTTTCCTCCTATAGTATCAGGTATAGGACAGAAAATACCAAGTATGTTCTACATCATGCACAAGAAACAATGAACTATTTAAAAAAAAAAAACCTTTCAATGGGTTTTTATTTTTAATAAGACATAATAAAATGAGCCATACATTAATTCTGTAGCATTATTGATATTTTACTACAATATGCTCTTCCATATTTACATTTAGTAAACTACTGAGGTCTCTTTTGGATGACTACTTAAATTGTACAGAAAATAATTACAATAAAACAAAATAAAATCTTACCTTTCTTATCTTCTTCATTCCCTGTTGACAGCTTAAGTTTATCAAGTGCTTGTTTTAAGGAAGCAGATATTTTTAATTCCAAATTTGTCATTGGTTCATCTGGGCTAGAGAATTTTGAAAACTTATTATTACCATTAATATGTACCAAAATATTTCTTGTACTCAAAAGTTTTTTTTAAGAAGCCAAATGCTTTGTGAATCAAAAAGTATTTTACAAATAATTGTCATGATGTGTCTACTTTCTAAGTTTTAAAAGAAAGCATTCTCGGCTCGGCACCTGTGACTCAGGCGGCTAAAGCGCCAGCCACATACACCTGAGCTGGCGGGTTCGAGTCTAGCTTGGGGCCTGCCAAACAACAATGACGGCTGCAACCAAAAAACAGCCAGGTGTTGTGGCGGGTGCCTGTAGTCCCAGCTGCTTGGGAGGCGGAGGCAGGAGACTTGCTTGAGCCCAGGAGTTGGAGGTTGCTGTGAGCTGTGATACCCAGGGCGACAGCTTGAGGCCCTGTCTCACACACACCCAAAAAAAAAAAAAAAAGAAAAAAGAAAGAAGAAAACATTCTCATATTAAAATAATTAAGTCTCAAGTAATCATGCTATTGCCAGCACATTTAATTATAAATCAGATGCACTAATGGGAAGGTACTTAAGTCTAGAAATCCAAGTTTGTCAAAAAGAGTAACTCTAAGGAAAGGACTGCAAAGTACTTCTATATTCCATGCTTCTATATTCAAAATGCTGAGCATGTTATAAATAGGCAACAAATAAGTACTAAGTGAATCCATACTCACTTCCACATAAGTTTACTTTATGTGGACACTTGTATATGGACCAAATTCAGTTACAACAGTATCTCAAGGAAATTTCAGCAGGGTTAGAAAAAAAAATCCTCTAACATTTCATAATAGTTAGGTTTCCTATATACAATTTGGGTTTAAGCCAATTTAATAAGTATTAATAATTTAACAAATGCAGCAATAAAAATAGAAGTCCTAGGTTGTTTATTTCATATTCACAATGGAAAAACTGACATGGGAGGAATTAAAAAAGCACATAAAAAATGTTGTCTTCATACTTTTTATAGTACCAACAAATGAATTCACAGTTATGTATGGAATTTCTCTGACCCTTAAGCGGCAGAGAGATTACTTGAACCCAGGGAGTTTGAGGTTGGTGTGAACCAGACTGCCATCACAGCACCATAGCCTAAGGCAATAGGGTGAGACTCTGCCCCCCAAATAAATATTTTAACAGGGGTTTAATATTTGAACCCCATAATCATGTTTTTAAACATCTCTAGCTAATGCAATACAAAGAATAGCTGACATAACAGAGAGACTCAATACAGATTTGTGGAGAGTTTGGTTCTCACAAAGTGAGTATGGAGAATCTGTATGATTTTACTACAAAATGAGCAGAAGCTGGCCGGGCATGGTGACTCATGCTTGTCCCAGTGCTGTGAGAGGCTGAGGTAAGTGGATAGCCTAAGCTCAGAGGTTCAAGACCACCATTGAGACCAGCATGAGCCAGAGTGAGACCCTGTCTCTACCAAAAAAAAAAAAAGCCAAGTGTGGAGGCAAAGGGCGAGACAATCACTAAAGGAAGAAAGCAAAATCAAAATGAGCAGAAGCTATATTAAGACCACCTCAAAATATATATCATCTAAATCAAATATATCAAAAATTCACCAGCATTAATGAGAATAACAAGTTTTTCCAGAGATTTCAAAGTAAACACGAGTGTTTAAGCTTCTGTGTTTCTTTTTCTTTTTTTAAAAAAAACTGTCTTTACTTAGAAGCATTCAGAATATCAACAAAACAGCTGCAACTTTTTTTTTGCAATTATAGAGTGGTATTCAGTTAACAGAACAACAATTATTTCATATAAGCTGCATCAGAGACAACTAAAGATGAAAAAACAACCATCCCCATATATAACTAATTTGTGCTGTGCCCCAACAAGAACCTGCTTTAAATTTCCACGCCAATTTACAATCCCCATACTGCACCAGGCAAGGTTAGTGGCTACTGAAAATACCACCAGGACAGGGCTATCTAAAGACACATTCGGTAGAGTGTTAACTATATAAAAAAAGACACTGTACAGTTTAAAAACAAATCTTACATAGCCTTACACTTCAATTTTTTTCTTTAAAAGGAGTTGTGTACAGAGGGGTTAAATGCTTTATAGACAAGAAAAAAAAACTGCACTAGAACCAACTTATTCATCATCATCATCTTCTTCATTTTCCGCCTCCTCATCATCCTCTTCAACTTCTTCATCTTCCTCCTCTTCCTTCTTTTCTTGCTTTTTTGATGACTCCCTTTTTCGCTGCATCAGGCTTTCCTTTAGCTCAGTATGCAGCAATATCCTTTTGGTATTTTTCCTTCAGCTTTGCAGCCTTCTTTTCATCAGGCTGCTTGTCATCCGTAGCAGTGTTACTCCACATCTCTCCCAGCTCCTTTATAACATCACCAATGGATAGGACGGGATGTTCTCCTTTGATTTTTGGGCGATACTCAAAACAGAAGAAGAAGGCTGAAGGAGGCCTCTTAGGTGCATAGGGATCCTTGAACTTCTTTTTTATTTCCCTTTTAGGAGGGATATAGGTTTTCATTTCTCTTTCCTAACTGGCCTTGTCCATCTTTGCCATATCTTCAAATTTTCCTTTCTCTTTAGCAGACATGGTCTCCCAGCTCTCTGAGCACTTCTTAGAAAACTCTGAGAAGTTGACTGAAGCATCTGGGTGCTTCTTCTTGTGCTCCTCCCGACAAGTTTGCACAAAGAATGAATGTGATGACATTTTGCCTCTCAGAATCTTAGGATTTCCTTTGCCCATGTTTAGTTATTTTTCCTTAGCGTGGCACAGAGTTACCCAGGCCCTATCTCTATGGAGCTCAATGTACTCCTGTGTTTCTTTTTCAATTCTGATTTATTAAGGACAACACCTTAAACAAATTTCACCATGCCACAGTGAAAAAGATACATGCCAAAAGACAAGAAAGAGGTATGGCTCCACCCACATGAGATTACATGTACCTATTATCATGATAATACAGTAAGCAAATCTGTAATGAAGTTTTACTGAGTACATGATTAGCAGGTTGATGGGAATAAAAGTTGAAGGCAGATTAGGGAAGAACTAAATAGTTCAAAACTTGGTGGCCTACACGGTAGCTACAATGAATGGTATTATGCTAAATCATAAAAAGGAAATGCCATGAACAAACGATATTATTCAAGGGCAACAAAAATATGCCAATTGTATAAAGCATACCTGGGCCTTTTTATTGCTTCTACTGGTTTGGGGGCTTGAATGATGTGCTCCTGAAATTTAGGTTTCAATTCGGAGAGTTCTTTCTTCTCAGAAGTCTTGACTTCAGGCTTGATAGGCTCTGGGGGCTTTTCACTGCTGTGCCTGCCTTTTGTACAGCCCTGTCAGTGAAAGATACTCATGAAGGGTTTTGTGCCAAGAGAGAATTATTTTCATTTCTTTACCAATTAATCGTATTTTACATTTTCTCCAGTTTTATGATGATTTGAGAAACTAAAAAATAGGACTCCAAATCTGCTATATTTTTAAATAAGTTTTTAAATCTGAATAGATTATCTTTTTCTTTTAAAAAAAAAGCTTTAGAATTACAATTCACAAATATCTATTTATTCCATTAAATATATAGCATGAACTTGTTTAGAGATGGCTTCTGGAGAAACAAAGAAAATTCTAAAAATTATTTACATAACAAAAATCCATTACTCATAAAAGTCTCAATTTGACCCCACAGTCTCTCATTTACTAGCTATGACTTTGAGCAAGTAGTTAATCTTTCCAAATTAGTTTCCTTATCTGCAAAATAGAGATAATGGCATTTAAAATATTTTTAAGAGAATTAAGTAAAACAGAATACTTGGCACATGTGGCAGAGATAAATGCTTAAATGTGGTACTATACCACATTCCATTAAGTCATATATACATTTTAACACTCTGAAATCATACAGTGGCAGTGGCATGTCAGTTTACTAGCAGCTTCAGTTTTGTTTCTTAGTGGTACACAAAATAATGGTGCATCTTGATAGCATCTTAGATTTGGTAAAAATTTATCATTCCTAATGGAAAATGCCTTCAATTACTGCCTATCAGATTCCTTCCTATTATTCTTTCAACATTTGATTTCAAGAATAAACCTTTGTCCTTAAGATTCTTTTTTTTTTTTTGAGACAGAGCCTCAAGCTGTCACCCTGGGTAGAGTGCCATGGCATAACAGCTCACAGCAACCTCCAACTCCTGGGCTCAAGTGAGTCTCCTGCCTCTGCCTCCCAAGTAGCTGGGACCACAGACACCTGCCACAACACCCAGCTATTTTTTGGTTGCAGCCGTCATTGTTTGGTGGGCCTGGCTGGATTCGAACCCGCCACCTTAAATGTATGTGGCTGGCACCTTAGGCACTTGAGTCACAGGCGCTGAGCCTGTCCTTAAGATTCTCAAAAAAAAAAAAAAAAAAAAAGACAAATGGGTAATTAATATCTTACAATGTTAATGTCTAAAATAGATAAATTCTTTACAGACGGTGGAAAATGAACTCTATTTTAAAAAGTGTTACCTACAGACTCTTTGAATCTGAAGCTACTTGTATGTACTACTGGAAAGAAAATAAAAAAAAATAGTACTTACTACAATGCTTAAGAAATCAGAAAAATCAGTTGTTCTTCTCTTACAGCAAGACCAACCCTATGAAAAATAAGACAAAAACACTGAAAACTGTATTTCCATGAGAACCCTAACCCACTAAAATAGACTACTTTATTATCTCCTTGAATCTCATATAACTTACATACATACATAGATTTCAGTTTTAGTGAAACTGATGATTCACCTAATTAAGTGAAATAATTTTTAAGTCTTTCTTTAAAAGAAAAACCAAAACACACAGTTAACCATTGTTAAGGTGATCTATGTTGTGACCTACCTTCAAAAGGAAGCACCTTAAACAACTTCTGTTTTTAAGAATAGTACCTAATTTTTAGAAAAATATTTCATACTTCCTAAAATCACATGTTTAAAGTAGCAGTCCCCAACCTTTTTGGCACTAAGGACTGTTTCATGGAAGACGATTTAAGGCAGATGCAAGATGAGGCAGAGCTCAGTTGGTAATGTTATAAGGCCAGGTTCATGACAGGCCCAGAGTTTGGGGGCTACAGATTTGAAGGACCTGGGGAGTAAATTAAAGTGCTTTACCTTAATAAAATCTCATAAGAATAATAACTTTAACAATTTAGTTTCTAAACAAAATCCACTGTCGTTCAGCAATAAACTCTCTATTTTCTGGATAACAGATTAACATAGCACCTAAGCACTGTTAAATGCTGGAAGGTGATCTTCATAGTGAGAAGTAAGTATAGAAGTATAAAAACCGTCCTACCATTTGTGACTTTTGAACAAAATACAAGTAGCTTACCAAAACACGGATTTAAATTATCATCTCTAATTCCAATGTACAGTAGAGAATAAAGAAATAAAAATTTTGTAGTCTCCAGAGTTGGGAAGTCCCAAATTTAAGTTAAATGCCAACTTTGCACATATCTACCTGGACTTCGCTGTTTGTCAATATGCATGAAGAATTGTTTATGACTTTTTTCCCCCCACAATATGCCCTGTCAGATTCCTTTCCCTTAAAGGAAGCTTTGAATACCTAATAATCTAGATTTTTCTTTATTCTGAAATTCAAGTTTCTTTTACTCTGCATTGAGATATAGATGATTCAATTACCACGACCTTAAATCCAGGGTTACAGCAGCACTGATCAGAAAACTTAATCTGTAAGAAAAAAGCTTTCCTCAGCTCGGCACACGTGGCTCAAGTGGCTAAGGCACCAGCCACATATACCTAAGGTGACAGGTTTGAATCCAGCCCGGGCCCACCAAAAACATCAATGACAGCTGCAACCAAAAAATAGCTGGACATTGTGGCAGGTGCCTATCCCAGCTACCTGGGAGGCTGAGGCAGGAGACTCGCTTGAGCCCAGGAGTTAGAGGTTCCTGTGAGCTGTGATGCCCCCGCACTCTACCCAGGGGGACAGCTTGAGACTCTGTCTCAAAAAAAAAAAAAAAGGCTTTCCTGTCTTAATCATCTATAAAGAATTATGTCAGATACTGGGATACACACACCTAAACCAAGATATAAGCCAGCTATTCCCAAATACCAATCTTGATTCTATGCTAGTCCTTAGTAAAATGAGAAAAAGAAGGAAAAATTTAAGCATGTGACTGTAAGATGGCTTGCTGTCTTTTCTTGAGCAAGATAGGAATGTCCTTTTCTCTAATGTTAAAATGCTCTTTCTTTTGTTATTGCAGCATTTGACTTCTTACTTGGTCAAGTGGAAAAGTAGTGACCCAATACACATACTCATTTTCTCTAAAATATACTGGGATACTGGGATAGGAAATACAACTCTCTTCAAGAAATGTTTATACAACAGAGATGATAACAGACACAGAGCTGAATAAGAGAAAGAAACACAAATATTACAAAGTAAAATCACTGAGAGTAATTGACAGTCAGGTAAGAATAACCAAAAACAAGAGCAATGGACAGAATGACTAGAAAGCTCTTAGTAGTATCATCACCAGAAACAGTAACGTTGAGAAGCAGGCTATTTTTAGAGTAAGTGTTAACCTTAAGATACTGGCTTAAGGTTGCTAATGAGACACATGAATGGAAATATGCTGTAAGTGTCACTAGCACCAAGGCGAACATTTAAGGACACAAATCAATGAGAGAAAATAGGAAGCTGAAGATAGGACAAAAGCAGCACAGAGAAGAAAAAGGTTAAGAAAAATAATTGGAAAGAAAAGATAAAACAACCATAAAAGAAAAGTTATTCTTCCCACAAAACTAGTTTTACTACCATAAAGGCTTATAAAGAGGCCAAAAAAGTTATTAGAAGAAATAAAGTTTCTCATTTGCAGCAGAATGTTTAATACTGTGGCTCAATCCATAATTGCCAAGTAGTGTTTAAGCCAAGATAAGTGTCCATCAATCCATGAATGGATCAACAAAACTTTAGTATATGTATACCATGGAATACTATTCAGCCATTAAAAAAGATGGAGACTTTGATGAAGCTGAATATATTCCGCTTAGTGAAGTATCACAAGAATGGAAAATTAATATCCAATGTATTTCCTTATTAATATGAAAGCAATATAAAAACAATTACACGATCATATGAACAACAGAACACAAACACAGTCTGATATGGGGGTAGAGGAAGGCAGGTAGGGGAGGATAATTGGCAGAAGGAACGAGGGAATGAGGCAGGATCTCACCTAATGTGCATGACCCCTGGGAGAAGAGCTCTTTTACAACTGGAACTTTATCTTGGAACTGAGAACAATATAACCTAAGAATGTGTACCCTCATATTAATTTGTAATT
Organism: Galago senegalensis; assembly: GCA_963575145.1. NCBI lineage: Eukaryota > Metazoa > Chordata > Mammalia > Primates > Galagidae > Galago > Galago senegalensis. The sequence continues at coordinate 15,906 of CAUYTI010128578.1, forward strand.
AAAAAAATAAAATAAAATAGATCAAAAGAGATCATCAAAAACAAAAAAACAAACAAAAAAAAGAAATAAAGTCTCAACCTGAACTAGTAAGACTAACATAAACTTTTTATATCTATTGCACATTTGTGGCTAGATATGGTCCTGTAATAGTTAAGCACCAAAAGAGTCCAACTACTTTATGGAAGGTATAATTAGACATTGTTTTCTTTAAGGATATACAAAGCTAACTCTCCAAATGTACTATATTATTACAAATATTAAAAAGTTCAGAGCAGTATCCATAGCTCAGTGGTTATGGCGCTGGCCACATACTCGGAGGCTGGCAGGTTCAAACCTGGCCCGGGCCTGCTAAACAACAAAGACAATGGCCAACAAGACAAGTTGCTGGATATTGGGGAGGATGCCTATAGTACCAGCTACTTGGGAGGTTAAGGCAAGAGAATCGCTTAAGCCCAAGAGTTTGAGGTTGCTGTGAGCTGTGATGCCATTAACACTCTGGGACGACATAATGAGATTCTGTCTCAAAAAAAGTTCAGGCAGGGGGCAGTGGTCACACCTGCAATCTGAACACTTCGGGAGGTCAAAGTGAAAGGAAAATTTGAGCCCCAGAGTTTTGAGACCATCCTGGGAAACACAGGAGATGCTATCTCTTAACATTTTTTTTTTTTTTTTGGAGACAGAGCCTCAAGCTGTCCTTCTGGGTAGAGTGCCGTAGCATCACAGCTCACAGCAACCTCCAACTCCTGGGCTCAAGCGAGTCTCCTGCCTCAGCCTCCCAAGTAGCTGGGACCACAGGCGCCCGCCACAACACCCGGCTATTTTCTGGTTGCAGCCGTCATTGTTGTTTGGCGGGCTCAGGCTGGATTCAAACCCGCCACCTTGGGTGTACATGGCTGGCGCCTTAGCCACTTGAGCCACAGGCATGGAGCCTCTTAAAATATTAATATTAGAATCAGCCAAATGTGGTAGAATGTGCCTGTAGACCAAGCTTTTCAAAGGGCCAAGACAAGAGGATTGTCAAGGAATTCGAGGTTACAGTGAGATATGATTGGTCTGCTGCATTTTAGCCTGGACAAAAGAGAGCAGACCCTATCTCTAATAAAACAAATTTAAATAAAAAAATCACCATCAGTAATCTGGTTGACAACATTCTATTAAATTTATTTCTGTAATTTGACAGAATATCAAGGAAGTAAAGTAGGAAAATTAGCAACATCTCTTTTCAGTAAAAACACTATAAATTTACATGTCTGCCTTGAGATTTGTTTGCGTCATTTGCCTTGAGCTTCATTTGCATCAGTAAGTGTTTTTAATTATTTTTCCTTAAATTCAAAGCTGTTTTCTTTGCCTTCAGTGATAGACTGAGATTTATACAACTACTTCTATTTCCCCTCAAAATTAGGAAAGTGAAGAAAGAGGTTGTAGAAAATAAGAATTGCAATGAAAATCACCTAATTTTTAAGTGGAAAAGACCTTATAAGCACTACCTATTGTTTTCTTTTTCTTTAGTGGAGTACATACTTAAAGCACAATGGTCATTAAGAAGAAAGTCACAAGTGGAGGAAAAAAAGATAAGAAAATGAACATTTAGTATTACATCTTTCAGTTTACTACGCATATCTGAAGAAACTGAAAATATGTCCAGTTCCTACCTTTAATGCATCATGAAAGACCGGAACACCTGGGTGGTATGTGCAAGCATCTGGTAAGAAACAGAGAAGGAAAAAAGTACTATTTACAATGCAGTAAAATGTATACATCATTTCTTTCAGGTGTTAACCTTTTACCTTTTTTCCAAACATAGGTATCTTAAAAATGTATTAATGGTAAGTTCGATGCACAGCACAAAGTGCACTATATTAAAATAATATTCTAATTCAAGAGTATAAAAGATATAGATAAAAATAATACAGAATGGTTTAAGTATAACATATTTAAATTTTCTTCTCTTCTTTGAGTAAAATTTTTTAGTACCAAAACTTTTCAGTACCAAGATTTTGACCATCATTGTTCAATTCTACTTTTACGAAAATACTATCAAACTTAAATTTGCTTCTTTATAGATCACTGCTTCTAAGTGCAGTGATCTATAAAGTTTTTCCAAGAGATTCCCTAAAAAGATACTTTGGAATGAATAGGCTCAAAATTTTAAAAACTGTTGTAATATCCAAGTGCCAGTTTCACTTTCCTAATGGTTGTCAAGTAAGAAAATATTTAAGCTTCACAGTCTTGTTTTCAGGATTGTCAATGATTGTTATTCTGTACTTTTCTTCTACTACACTATCAACTTTTACTTATTTAACTTATGAAAATAGGTTTATTACAATTTGCAATATGAAATATTACATTATAAAAAACAATCACACTTATTCACACTTAACAGACACACTTATTCCCCAGCTACATAGTATTCTGAGCCTAGAGAAAAGATGGTCAGTTCCATCCCTTTTCTTGTAAGCTATCTCATTCGGCCTTTGTGTTTGTTCAGCTTCAGTTTTCTACAACCTGATCCACTGTGTTGCCTTAAAATGATTAATTCCTCATACTTAGAGAAATCACCCTATCCCATATTAACAGCCAGTATTGCTTACTTAGTAACCATGTGTTGCATAGATACAATGTTACCTAATACAGTAAGAAACTATTAGGTATTTCCCTGATACACTGAGTAAATTCATGGATCAGAAAGATTATTAAGGGACGGAATTAAGGGCTGAAAAAGAAAGTTGAATATAGAAATGCATGTACAAAGAGAAAGGAAGTTGAAAGGGGAATGGAAGGAAAGGACATGTTATTTTTGAATGCCAAATTTAATGCAATCCAAGGCACAAATATCTAAGACAGTCAGAAGCAAAAATAAAGTCACAATTCTAGTTAACTTGGGCAAAACGGCAGCAGGAATGAGTCAGATCTTAACCAATCAACTAGTATGAATAAAATTTGAAACCACTTTCAAAAGCAATTAATAGGCAAATAACCATTCTTTATTAGCCTCTATCAGGTTTACCAGCTTTGCTCAGTTTAGCTAGTATGGATACGAAGGTACAATGGTTTTAAGTATAGAGAGGGCTTTTAACATTGAGTCTGATGCTAAAATTCCTGCTCTCCCACTAGCAGATGCTTCATTTTTCTGCATGTGTGTGTATTAAATAAAATAACTGCTTATGAGGCTGTGATTTTTCTGTCTAACATATACAAGTTACCACGTCTCCTTTAAACACCCACTTAACTTTCTAAAATGATAGAAAAAGCTAAAATGTTCTATCAGCTTAGAAGAGAGTCTAACTTTAATCTATATAGAAAAAAAATAAGAAGGCAACTAATTCAGTAAGGTGGTAATTATCCATAGACCCAATCAAGAAAGCACGTAGTATAGATTAACAGATTTTTAAGGATGATGGATCCAGTATCTGAAGGGTGAATGCATGACAAAACCTGCTTGCACCTTCAACTTCACCCACTCAGTTTATTTTAGTCAATGGGCAAGCGTAAACCCCCTCCATTCTACAAAAATTTCTCCTAACCAAGTCCTAAAACTTAATAAAACTAACAGTTTATTAGTTTTTGTCCTCTAGTCCCCATCTCCACTTCACTTTCCATTCACTCTATCCATTTACTTTAAGTAGGTAAATAATTTATTGTTAAGTCTCTAAAATAACCCTTATTTTGCTAAAGTGAATAAATACTCATCAATTCTAATGGGGTTTCCCAGTTGTATCTAGTACTGTTGAACACACCAACACTTAAGACCCTCTATACTTTTGGCTTTTCTGGCCTTCCCTTCTCGTTTTCCTAGGCACTGCACCACTTCTTAGATGGACATAACTATTTTCCAACAAATGGCTGTACCCCCCCTGAACTTCAGATAGTACTATCAGATAGTACTAACTTCTGCAAATAAACATCTTCCCATACAAAACATCGCCTTTCCCCTGTATTTGATATTAAAGTAGAATACCTACAGGCACCATTTTTTTTTACATAGCTACCAACATCAAAGGGTTTTAAAACCCCTCATTTCTCAATTCTGCTATCTACTGAATCCCACAATTTTCTACTTGAGTAACATATTTACATCATAAAAATGTCCACAACAGGAACTTGAGTATTGTATCACGGGGTTTATCTCTTCCTTAAAACTCTGTAAACCAACAATATTATTTAGGGTATCAACAATTTACCTGTGTGCCAAGACAAAGATTTCGATTATTTCAAAGGTGAAAAACGCTTCTAAAAAGCATCAGTTCTAATTTCCTCCACAATATTCAACCACGTTACTACCATATTGAACTCAACTTTTCTACTAAATGGCTTTAATACCACATACTGAACCGTCGTGAAGATTAAATGAGATGACGTCTGCCATATAGGATATATAATGGCAATACACTGGCAATGTCTGGCATATAGAAAACAAACAATAAATACTAGTTCAATCTCAGAGAATGCTGTCACTTCCCACAACAAAGAATCAACTCGCTTCTTTATCGCACTCATCAATTCAAAGTCACTGCACATTTCCCACTGTATAACTAGTCTTTCACTTTACATCCTTAATGCCACCTATGTGTTGCAAAGGACGTTCGATCATCTCATCCTGAAGACAGTAAGGTAGCAATAACCGAGGCTATTCCAACAATAAGCAACAAACGTTGCAACCAAGTGAAGGACAAGGAATGTGCCAAAGGTATCCGAAATCAGCAGGAAGCTAAAGCAATTCCCCTAACAAAGAGCACTTTAAAAATTACTTTATAACAGCGAATCAACTAAACATGCGACAAACTTCTATACTAATAGGAGAAACAACTTAAATGCTAGGATAACCCGCCGTCCGCCCATCCCTCCTTCTATCTCCCTCTCTCTCACACGAAATCACAACCACCGCTACTCGGAGAACCGCAAAGCGAGCTGAGTAGTACCTCGTTAACTACGCTTCCCCCAAAGACCAAGAGGACCGGGATGAGGTTACTTAGAAAAGAGTGCAGGGGAAGCCAGGGAAACACGTGGGTCTTAGGAAAGTCTCTCTCGGCAGAAGCGGAGGGTGCGCAGACACCGCTCCCAGGCGCCGGCCAAGCGGCCGCGGCGCCCAAAGGCAGCGACCTTGACCGCAGCCCGGCGAGCCCCGCGAGCCGGCAGCCCTCTGGCCCGAGAGGCCTCCCGCGGGCAGGCGAGGCGGCGCGGGGACGCGGGCTGGCCGCGCGGGGCTCTCACCATCAGAATTGTTCTCGGGATCGAAATGCTGGCCACAGCCCCGGTTGTAGCACAGCAAGGCCATCTTTTTTTTTTTTCCGCCGTCGCAGGCAAGACCCAAACACCAGGAGACGCAGCGGGACGCGTTCACCGCTCTCCCGTCGCGGGCGCTGGTCTGACGGTGGCGGCAGCCGCCAGCTTCCGGAAACGACCAGTTCCGTTTCAAGAACCTTCGCGAATTTTCCGGTGGCGCAAGCGCAGAAAAGATCGGAAGAGGCGGAGAAAGCTGCGGGAAGCGGGACACTGTTGGAGCAGTGGTGCTAGGTTGGTCCCCAGGGCGGTAGTAGGGGGTCCGAGATGGATCCCGAACCTTCGTAGATGAAAAACTTAAAGAGCAGCAAATGAAGATGCCCAAGGGACTGACATGCTGTCTTCAGACTTAGTCACTCCTACTGGCTTTTGCAAGCAAATCGGCCGCCCTGCCCTTGTGTGCCCCCCCCCCCCAATCCTTCCTAGCTTCCCCAACTTGGGTGGGTCAAAAAGTGATTTAACTTTGACTGTCTTATTTGTTATTAGTGAAAGACTGAAATATAACATAAAGCAATAGTTTTAGTGAGAAATAGATGTTTATTGTAGTACACATTCTTTTATGCATTGTAACATTTTCTCACAGTAATGAATTTGATAAGGCACAAATGAATTCAACCTTTTAAAAATTTGTAGCAGTATTTTGTTAACAAAGTTTCATCAGTAGGGAAATAATCACTCTGAAGTGGTTCTTTATACTTTTTTTTCCTGCAAAGCAGGTACATATACTAGTTTATATATGTTTGTGTGTGTGTATATAGTTTTATATTTATTCTTTTTATTAACCATACTAAATGTCACTTCCATAAAAGATAAACTATTTTTCTTCACTTCTTATCTGTATGGTCTAGAGTAGCGCTGTTCAATTGAAATATAATGTAAGCCACATATGTAAGAACATATAATTTTAAATATTCTGATAGCCACACATTTTATTTATCCAAATGTATTTAAAATATTTATTATCATTTTCAACATGTAAAAAATCATTACTGAAATATTTTACATTATTTGTATGAAGCATCTAAAATATGGTTTGTATTTTATTTATTTATTTATTTTGAGACAGAGCCTCAAGCTGTCTCCCTGGGTAGAGTGCCATGGCTTCACTGCTCACAACAACCTCCAACTCCTGGGCTCGAGCAAGTCTCTTTTTTTTTTTTTTTTGCAGTTTTTGACTGGGGCTGGGCTTGAACCCACCACCTCCGGCATATGGGGCTGGCGCCTTACTCCTTTGAGCCACAGGTGCCACCCTGCTCAAGCGAGTCTCCTGCCTCAGCCTCCCAAGTAGCTGGGACCACAGGCGCCCACGACAACGCCCAGCTATTTTTTGGTTGCAGCTGTCATTGATGTTTTTGGTGGGCCTGGGCTGGATTCAAACCTGCCACCTTAGGTGTATGTGGCTGGTGCCTTAGCTGCTTGAGCCACAGGTGCTGAGCCTGGTTTGTAATTTATACTTAAACCATTTCTCAATTGAGCAAGCCATATTTCATTTGTTCAGTAGTACTTCAGTAGTACTTGTTCAGTAGTACTTGTTCAGTAGTATTTCATTTGTTCAATAGTTGCTAGCAGCTACCATATATAGGCAGAATTAGTCTCTTAGTGTCTGGTCAGAAAGTATTTTTAAAGTGATTGAAGTCTAATAAACAATTAAAGGGAAATATTATGCAGTACTATTGGAATAAAGTTGACTGACCTGGAAAAATATGTATCTTATAAAAAAGGTAAAAAAATGTAATTAAGATCTTAACAGTTATCTTAATTATGGATATGGTATGTATGTATCTATGTTATACATAAAATAATGTTTGCAAAGATAATTCACTAATCTTTGATAGTGAATCAAAGGACAAGGATGGATTTAAAGGAGTAAAGTTAATATTTTACTTTATAACGTATATACATTTAGATTTTAAATATATATATATATAGTAAGTATCCATTTTTTTATGAAACTAACATATAGAGCAGTGGTTCTCAACCTGTGGGTTGTGACCCACAGAACTGTATTAAAGGGCCACAGCATTAGGAAGGTTGAGAACCACTGATATAGAGGAACAAAAATCCACTTTTCAAGGGCTATGTTTATTTGATCTTCTTAATCCCCCAAAAGAGGTATTAATTTTAGCTATTGTAATTGTGTTTTGAACTTTTATCCTTACAGCACTGAGGAATAATTGAAAAGATTTTACTGTGAATATGATTTTAATTCTTCTGTAACATTTTCAAAAGCAAAGTTTGGTTGTAAGAGTACATTTGATTATAGATTGCAGAGGGATAATCATTAACCTTGTTAGATTTTAACTTCCGTACAGGAAAAGGCAAGGACTAGGGTCATTTGTGTTTTAAGGAAAGGAATAACTCAGGCAAAAGGTGGAAAGTCTGTGTGTCATGATCCATCGGCCTCCATTGCCCTGGTCTCCATCACCCCAGGAAGGAACCAGGCATGATGGGGATTAGCAGTGCATGCTTAAGGGAAGCGGGCTAGCCCTTCTTTGCGGGGTAGCCGCAAGCAACCTCTGCACTAGCCTTTTATTGAGACAGAACAATACAGGTGAGGAGAGTAATTAACAATGACTGCTTTTCAGCGCAGGCTCTTTCTTCATAAGGAGCTCCTGTGGGTGAATTGCGGGAGAGTACAACCCCCAGCTGTAAATCATCTTGCTCAGAGGTCGTCTGGCTCTTGGCGTCCTCTACACTTGTGCTGTAGACTCTTTTGTCCTCAAAGCATCTTTTCTGAGAGCTGCAAGACATCACAAATTCAGGGGCTTTGTGAAATTATGCTGGCAAACAGAAATGAGCAAACGTGGCTTCGTACAATTGCTATTTTTTCTCATAACACATATCCAATTTCCCCTAAGGGACGTTTCTTAAGTGAAGGTGGTAGAGAAATACAAGTATTGAAGCTAGAAGAGAGAGGCAAAGCAAAGCTCTCTCTTGGCCTCAGAGTGCCTGTGATTCAAAGTTCTAATAGATGATGAGTCATGGGGAAAAAAAAAACAAAAACATTTTATCTGTGAAATACACACACAAATGCAAGATAGGACTTATCCCTGAAACATTTGACATATAAAAGCGGCTGACTTTATATCTCGAACCAGCTAGATTCATGATTGAATTGAGGTAGGTAGTTCTTTGCTACTTGATACTTAGCATAGTGTGATTTCACATACGTTATGAAATCACACTACGCTAGACATTAATATATATTGGCCCTGCTTCTTGACACACAATTTCTAAAATCCTTACAGTCTCCAAAGTGATGTCTTTATGAATGCTAGAGTTTACTGGTGGTTGTCAGTCCCTAGGTAGCTTCAAAATGGGGGCTGGTCATAAGAAAGACCTAAAGCATGATTGAAAGTTTGGAATTTTCAGCCCTGCTCCCCAACTTACAGGGAGAGAAGAGGGGTTGAAGGTTAAATTGATTATTAATGGCTGATGGCTTAATTGATCATACCTACATAATGACGTCTCCATAAAAACCAGAAGGACAGGTTTCAGAGAGTTGCCAGACAGCTGAACATGTGGAGGTTTCTGGAGGGTGACTTGCCCATGGAGGGGATAGAAGCTTTGGTCTCCGTCCTGTGTGACATCTGTGCTGAAAAAAGCAACAACTGATGGGTTCAACTCACCCCAATAAGGACTGAGTGTGAGGGGTACATAGTAAGGCTTTAGGGAGCTGACGCGGTCAGTGGTTTATTCTTTATTGACTTTCAGACTGGACCAATAGGCCTTCCTTTCAGGTCAGGGCTCAAATCTGAAGAGGAACTGCTTGGAGTGAGACAAAATTGAATGCTAAATTGAACAGAAGTAAGGAGATGATCCAGATAAAAACTATTAGAGAGTGAGCTGCGAAATCTCAGAAAATAAACTCAGTTTTTTAACAACACAGTAAAACAATGGAGGAAGGGATATTACTAAGTTGTAAAAGCTATCTAATTCAAAATATTTTATTTATTTATTTTTTGAGACAGAGCCTCAAGCTGTTGTCCTGGGTAGAGTGCTGTGGTGTCACAGCTCACAGCAACCTCCAACTCCCGGGCTCAAGGGATTCTCCTGCCTCCGCCTCCCAAGTAGCTGGGACTACAGGTGCCCACCACAACGCCCGGCTATTTTTTGGTTGCAGCTGTCATTGTTAAGGTGACCAGATTTTAAGGTAAAGTGGGACACCACTGACAGGGGTAGTGGGGGGTGGTGGTGGTGGGGTGTGTGTGTTCTTAATTAAAAATTTGGTCTATATGGAGCAACAAAAATTTTCATAGAACCCAAAAATAGTATTGTAATATATTTTTTTAAATCCCAACATAAGTACAATTTACAAATATAATACATTAAAAAAATTATGTATAGTATTATTTTATTCTTTGGCCTATTTCTCATTTGAGTGAATTTTTTTTTAGTAGATTGCTGTTGTTATTTAAAAGGTCATGAAATTTTTCACAAGAATTTGTTAAATTATTTCACATATAAAATGGCTTTCAAAGTCTCAACACTTAATTGTGATTTTTCTGATGTCCACACTTTATTTACTGTAGAAAAAACGCGTTAATTCACAGCATTAGTTCCTAATAGGAACAGTGCTTATCCCACGATTTTTAGTGCATTATTTTATGGAACATGGTTTATTTCAAAATGATGAAATATTTCTAACCATTTGTTCTCTATTGTCATTTTTGCTGATGCCCAAGATTTAACCTTTTTCTTATCAATATATATTTTGAATAATGATACCACATAAGTCATAAGTGTCACTTT
>CAUYTI010128579.1:0-16451 GCA_963575145.1 Galago senegalensis
ACAGGCGCCTGCCACAATGCCTGGCCATTTTTTGGTTGCAGCCATCATTGTTGTTTGGCAGGCCCGGGCTGGGGATTCGAACCCGCCACCTTAGGTGTATGCGGCTGGCGCTTTAGCCACTTGAGCCACAGGCGCCGTGCCAGACTTTTTTAATAAAAGCTATTCTAACAGAGGTGAGGTCATACTTCATTGTGGTTTTAATTTGCAATTCCCTAACAATTCATGATGTTGAGCAGTTTTTCATAAATTTATTGGCTATTTGTCTATCTTTTTTGGAAAAGCTTCTGTTCATGTCTTTTGCCCACTTTTTAATGGAGTTTTTTTTTCCTGTTAATTTGAGTTCTTTGTAGATTCTCAATATTAGCCCTTTACTAGATATACAGCTTGAAAATATTTTCTCCCATTCTGTAGGTCAGCAGTTCTCAACCTGTGGGTTACAACCCCTTTGAACTGTATTAAAGGTTCGCAGCATTAGGAAGGTTGAGAACCACTATAGGTTATCTATTTTCTCTGTTATTTCACTAGATTGGCAGAAGCTATTTAACTTAATCAAGTCCCATTTATTTATTCATTCATTTATTTATTTTTAGAGACAGAGTCTAACTTTGTCACCCTTGGTAGAGTGCTGTGGCATCACAGCTCACAGCAACCTCTAGCTCTTGAGCTTAGGGCAATTCTCTTGCCTTAGCTTCCCCAGCAGCTGGGACTTCAGGCACCCACCACAAGGCCCAGCTATTTTTTTTTGTTGCAGTTTGGCCGTGGCTGGGTTTGAACCCACCACCCTCGGTATATGGGGCCTGCGCCCTACTCACTGAGCCACAGGTGCCACCCCCATTTAGTTATTTTTGTTGTAACCATGATTGCCCCTGGGGTCTTACTCATAAATTCTCTGCCTAGGCCCAAATCTAGAAGAGTTTTTCCCACATTTTCTTCTGGAATTTGTATGGATTCATGCTTTACAGCTAAGTCATTTATTCATCTTGGGATTAATTTTTGTGAGTAGTGAGAGATAGGGGTCCTATTTCTTTCTTCCACATATGGCTATCCAATGTTCCCCAAACCATTTATTATGGCTTCTTTTTCCCAGTGTGTGTTGCTGTCTGCTTTATTCAAAATCAGTTTGTTGTTGGTAGATGGTATCATATCTGTTCTATTCCATTGGTCTGTGTCTCCTTTTTTGTGTCAATATCATGCTAATTTGGGTATCATAGAGGAAATTAAAATCTTAGGAGAGAGGATCGCAAAATAAAAAATAGTCAATAATATTTTTCATCTCTGTCAAAATCAATTGTGCATACTTTGTCAGTTTTATTTGTGGATTCTCTACTATAGTCCATTGATATATATGTCTACTTCTTAGTCAATCCCACATTATCTTGATTATGGTAGCTACATGGTTACTTTAATATAGTATTAAATATAGTGATTTCTAACATTTTATTCTTCCTTGTCAAGATTGCTTAGCTATTCTAGGATCTGAGCCTAATATAAATTTTAGGATAAGTTTGTTTACATAGATGAAAGTCTTGCCTGATTTTGATGAGAATTGCATTAAACATATAGATTCTTTGGGTCAGAACTGACATTTTTACCATGATTTTTTTTTAAATCACCATGTTGTAATTTCAACATACAGAACCTATGCATGGTTGTTAAGTATGTGGGAATACCTAAGCACTTCATTTTATTTGAAAACATTTAAATAGCATTGTGTCCTTAACTTTAGTTTTTGTATGTTGCAATAATTTGAATGTTTGTGTCCCCCAACAACCATATGTTGAAACTCAATCCCTAATGTGGTAGTATTAAGAGGTGGGGCATTTGGAAAGTGATTAGGTTATAAGGGTTCCACCTCATGAATGCAACTGATGCTCTTATAAAAGAAGCCTGAGGGATATTGTTTGCCTCTTCCATGATATGAAGACACAGTTACAAGGCACCACGTATGAAGTAGAGAGCCCTCAGCAGATACCAAATCTGCTGGCACCTTGATCTTAAATTGTTTAGCCTCCAGAAAATAGCAAAGATGCTAACTACTATACAGCAAGCAATAAATTTCTATTATTTATAAACTACTCAGTTTATGGCAGTTTGTCACAGCAACCTGAGTAGACTAAGGCATATGCTCATTGCTATTATATACAAATGCGATTAATTTTTAAGTCTTGATCTTATTTCATGACATTCTTGACTCATTAACTATTGGAGGCTGGTTTTGTTTGTTCTTTTTTTCAGATTCCTTGAGATTCTCTATATGAATAATCATGGCATTTGCAAGCAATTCAATGAAGGAATTTTAGCCTTTGCAACAAGTGGTTCTGAAGCAAATTTGAGATATATAAGCCAAAAAACAAAGAAAATGTCGACCTTAACACCCTAAACCTTAAAAATTAAAATAAATTATAAACTTAAATGTAAAATATAAAATTATAACTCATTTAGAAAAAAATAGAAAATGTTTAGATTTAGGAGTAGATCTTGGACAAGGCTAAATATTCTTAGACTTGACACCAAAAGCATGATACATAGAAAGTGTTCAATTGGAGCTCCTCAAAATTAAAAATTTTTCTCAGTTAAAGCCCATGTAAGGAGGATGAAAGGCAAGGTAAAGACCAGGAGGAAATATTTTCAAATTATATATCTAACATAGGATTAGTATCTAGAATAATAAAAAACTTCCACAGCTCAACAGAAAAAAAAAAAAATCCAAGTAGAAGGTGACATGAAAAGACCTCTGCCATATTCAGCCAAGAAGTATGGTAACCATATGGCAAACAAGCACATGAAATGATGTTCAATACCATTATCTATAAAGGAAATGCAAATTAACCCTACAATAAGGTATCACTATATACCTATCAGCATGGCTAAAATAAAAGCAACAAAACCAAATGTTGACAAAGATGCAGACAGGCTAGAGCACTCCTACATTGCTGGGAAGAATTGGAGAGACAAAAACATTCAAACCACAGCAACATATGTATTTCAACTATGCTGAAATTCAGTTTATGTTCACAAAAGAACCTGTACACAAATGCTCATAATAACTTTATTTGTAATAGCCAAACTGGGATCTTCCCAGGTCCTTTGAATAGTTACACACATGTGATATATACATACGCGTACCAAGGAATACTATTTGAGTAGTATTCCTAATGAATAGTTACACATGTGTGATACATACATGGGCATACCAAGGAATACTATTCAGCAATTTAAAAGTATGAACTATTGTTTTTTTTTTTTTTATTGACAAACATTAACACACAACTTGGATAAATCTCTAGAGAATTATGCTAAGGGTTTTTTTAAAGAACAATTTCAAAAAGTTGCATATTATATAATTCCATTTATAGAACATCTTTGAAATGGCAAAATGTTAGAAATGAGGAACATATCAATGGTCTCCAGGGGTTTGGTGTAGAGGATGAGGGATGCTAGAGTAGGAAAAAGATAGGTGTGGTTATAAAAGAATAACACAATGGACCCTTGTAATAATAGAACTATTCAGTATTTTAACTGTAATTGTGGACACACGAGCCTAAATGAGTGATTTATAAATGATAAAAATGTATAGAACATAATATACACATCCACACACAACTGAGTGCAACTAAAAATGGAAAAATATGAGTGGATTTTTTTCAGTGTCACTAACCTGGTTGTGATGTTATATAATAGTTTTGTCAAATGTTACCAATAGGAAAAACTGGGCAAAGTGTACATGGAATCTGTACACTAAACATTCCCTACAATTACATATCATCTGTAAATATCTCTATAAAAATCTCAATTTTAAAAATAGAGAACATCATAATTAGGATTACCTTTATTGATAAATGGAATAGCATATAGTTTTAAATATTGATAATTTTAGAGAAGGAGGACTATGTGAGGGCTAAAGTGGTAGAAGACTAAATATGATCTAGATTTTATATATTGGAAAATAGATGGATGAAAAAATTAGATAAATAGAACAGAAAGAAGGTTGTTCTGGACAGGAAGGATGACAACTAAGTATAAAGTACGTTTGACTAAAGCATAGTTCAACATGGTACAGATTGTTTAGGTGAGAGAGCTTCTCCTGAGATTGTTACATCTTCAAGTTTCTTAGTCAGAATGCTTACCAGAGAAAGATCACAAAAGAACTCTAGGAACCAAATTCTAATGATGTGTCATATCTTAAATGTAACTAAGGAATGTCCAAATTATATTTTACATCAAAGCAAAAAGGAAAATTACAGCAGATGTGAAGAATAATGAAGTATTACTGTTAGAAGGCAATCCCTGCTAGAATAAAAATCAAAGAAGGCAGTGTCTATCAGGTAGCCAAGAATATCACTTACCCCTGAAACATACCACAGACCAAGGAAAGGGTGGGGCAATTACAAAGAGAGACAATGACTCTAAGTTTCTATTACAGTTTAAAATCATTACAGCATATCTAAGAAATTCACTTGTGTAACTTCATGGAAAGGTTATATGGCTCTGCATACTGTAGTCAAAAACTGAGAGTCTGTACTTTTAGAACAGTTAGGAAGCATGTATCTAACCTAATAAAGAAAAAAATGGAATAATATCAAGAATCACATTCCTGTTGGCAGCATGACTTTTAAGTAGGTAATGTGGGCCAAGAAAGGAGGAGAAAAGCCATTAAAAGAGGGAATTATTTTGATTCCCTACACTGACTTACAGTATTTGAAGATAAAGTTATAGTCAATAAAAGCCTAATTGAGTGTGTGTGTGAGCGTGTGTGTGTGTGTGTGTGTGTGAGAGAGAGAGAGAGAGAGAGATGGAGGGACATATATATATATATAGACAAAAGAGAGAAGTAAAAACAAGAGGCACCATTCCAGTTCATTTAATAATCTGTACTCATTCATTCAATCAACAAACATTTAGTAAGAATCTTATTAGAGGTATTGGGAATACAGCACTGGACAAGTCAGAGAAGGTCTCTGATCTCACTGACTTACCCCTTTAATAAAGCAAGACAGACAATAAAAAGACAAATGAACAACAGCGTATCAGGTAGTGAGAAATGATATAGTGAAAATGTAATAGAGAAAAATATCAAGGAATGTTTAAAGTCTATTTTAGGTTTACAGGTTGCATAAAGCTTCTCTGAGAAAGTAATAATTGAGCCAAGATCAGAATGGTAAGAAGGAGCCAGTATACAAACATGTAAAGGAAAATCTGTTGTTATCAACGAATTTTAATTTTTCTTATCTATTTAATTTTACATATTTATTTCAAAATATTAAGGGGTACAAATATTTTTGTTACATGAGTACCTTACATAATACGTAAGTCAGAGCTTTTAGTGTCAATAAATTTTATTCTAAGAATAAATGCAGAATAGTGTCAATAAATTTTAAGTGTAATGATCACCAATGATCAATGGCCCAATACCTATGTTTCAATGCCATTAAAATGCCTAAATCTTCTAAATATTATATAACACCTAAAAGAAGACAAAAAGACATAATTCTAAATGACTAAAGTTAAGTCCTAAAGTTCCTGAGTTTACATGGAACTGAGAGCATATTTTTTGCTATTAGTCAGGATGAGGATTTAATAGATAAATTAAAACCAAAGAATAATTTTTATATTTTATACGTACAATGGGTACTTAAGGTATTTTCTCCAGTTTCCCTCTTCTGCCTGAAAACAGAAAGAAATAGCTCCAACCTGTGGCTTATACATTGATTCTTAAATTTTCCATCACTTCCCTGTCTGTAACATAAGCAAAAGTGCAAGATAAGAGGTACTAATCTTGGGGATTACTAAGAAAGTTCCTTTTAAGCTAGTAATTGTATTCTTGAGCAGAAGGGAATCCCAATACACACAGTTTATTAGCCACTCTTTGAAAACTTACTTTTGCTGCCATCATTCAAAAAATATATATAAGCATAATTCTGCTGTTGTTATTGCTGCTACAATGGTGGTGTTGCAAATAATTCAATACTTTTTCATATTTTCATAGTTATTCTTCGTTATATCTCTATCAATTTTTTCTTGCCATCTATTTATATTTATTCATGTTCAGTTCACTATGTGATAGCAATAAGAGAAAACCACAGGCCTCTAACTTCTGTACTCCTGATGCTAGCAGATGGCCTAGATTCTATGACTTCATTGTGAGAGCACTCTTCTGTTCTCTTAGCATTAGGTATGGCTCCTTAGTTTGTACTTACACCCTCAAGACATCAATTAAGAAAGCCATGATACTTCTGTCATAAACATTCAGCATTAAGTCATAGCCTTGAAGTCATGGCTTTATCTATAAGAAGGTAGGACATGGACAGCTTTTTCAGATACCAGATAGCAGCTTTTACGTCTATCTTCATGAAGATTCTAGCCTCAGAAAGAAGAGGTTGGAAATGGTAAAGGACAATTTCAAACATAACGAAAGAAAATGAATCATGACAGTAGTTCAGTATCAACCGAGAACAGTTTGAAAGAGAAAAGTACTATTAATCAACTCTAAAATGTGGATATTAACTCTAAAAGAAAATCAAAATTTTAGAAACAAAGAATTTTAGAAATTGTTCTTGAATAAATCACCATTATCATCATTTTATAAACTAAGAAACTAGTGCTCAGGTTAACTAGTGATCTATTAGATACTACCAAGTAAGTAACCAGGGTCACGATAAGAATGCACATAAAATCCTGGCCAGTATCTCAAAAGATTTTCACATTAAACATTCTAAGAGAGAGGTGAAAATATACAGATAACAAGTTAACTGTTTGGCCAGAAAAATGTCTATTTTGACATAAATGATTGGATAGAACAGTGGCAATAATTAATAGCTTTGTAATTCTAAATTTGAAGTAAGTAGTTAAGAAAAAAATCATTGTGAACGTGATACAATCTGGGATCTGGAAGTACTACCTACTCTAATTCTGAAGCTACTCTTTGAGCTAGAAACATCAATAAAGAGGAGAGAACGGGGAGCGGGGAAAGGCATGTTTCCTAACAAACCCAATAATCACAGTCCAGTAGGAAAAAAACAATAGACTTGAGCTCATAGTTGAAAGAACAGCTGGAGACATTTAGCCTATTTTATTTAGATAATGACAAAAGAAAAAAAAAGAAAACTGCAGTGAAGGCTCCATCAAAGGCTCCAGCTGAGTCTCTGTAAAGCTCAGTAATAGAAAGAAACCTACACTAGACATTTTGAGGAAGGTGAAACCAAAAAGCATAGACAGTTAAAGTTTTCAGAGATTATACATACCCACAATCTCACACACATGCACACACACACACTAGCAGCAGCAGCACCAGAAACTTCTTTGTGTAATACTTTCCATAAAAAGTACAAAAATTTGTCAACATCAGTTCCACTCCTGGGGAGACACCCTAGAGTAGAAACTCATTCACATGTGCATCAGAAGACAGGTGCAAGAATCCTCACAACATTATTGTTTGTACTATCAGAAAACTGGAAAAAAATCCAAATGTCTAGAGACAATAAATAGGAGAGTATTCTACTACAAAGCATATTATGGAATAGTGTATGGATTATTGCACAAAAAATGAAAACGACCTAGAGCTGCACACAGCAACACTGATTCTAGAATATAAATATAAAAAGCAAGTTGGCTTGGCACCTATGGCTCCAGTGGCTAAGGCGCCAGCCACATACACCCAAGGTGGCGGGTTCGAATCCAGCCTGGGCCCGCCAAACAACAATGACGGCTGCAACCAAAAAATAGCTGAGCATTTTGGTGGGCGCCTGTGGTCCCAGCTACTCGGGAGGCTGAGGCAAGAGACTCGCTTGAGCCCATGAGTTGGAGGTTACTGTGAGCTGTGATGCCACAGCACTCTACCCAAGGGGACAGCTGGAGGCTCTGCCCCCAAAAATAAATAAATAAATAAAAAGCAAGTCACAAAAGGTTATAGTGTGACAATGTTTTTATAAAATTCTAAAATAAACAAGGATAAACAGTACATTATTTAGGGGCCATTCAAAACTAAAATGTAAAAGGAAGAAAATAATAAACAAGTTTTGTCAATAGTCTTGGTAGAAAACAAAGACTGTACAGGTGAAGAGAATAGGTACATTCAATAATATTAGTAATTTTTATTAAATTGGATGAGTTTACAAGTGTTTGTCTTATATTTATGGTTTATAACATATATATATCAACTATTACATAACAAATTGCTTATATGTTTCACTTCATTTTCCATTTACTTTCTGTTTTCATTTTGCATACATATTGCATAAAGTGAAAAAAGTACAGATCTAAAAACTATCCTTTTTGAGACTCCCATAAGAAATGCTAAAGAAGTCAATCTAATTAATTTTCGATGGAAACATCCAAAATGCTAATGATCCACTTAAACTCCAAAAGTTTAAAAACCATAGGAGAATATAACATTTCATAAGACCATCAGAAAGCCACATCCTCTTCATAAAGAACAAAATGACAGGAAAGCACCTCCTAGCTTCCCAGTTCAGTAAGAGAAAAAATCAGAAACAACGGCTTATATCTTTTCTCTTAGAATCTTAGAAATGAATTTTTAAATCTGAGCTGATAGAAACAGGCCAAAAATCTGAAGCATCATTTCAAGGCAGAGACACACAAACTGAAGTTAAGGGAAGGATTCAAACAAACAGTATATTGCCTACACCGTAGATAAGAGTTGCAAAACAATAGCCACTGGAAATGGCCTAGATTTGTCCATATGTCTAATAACCATAATTTGTCCACAAGAATTCCGGATCACCTTACATGTTTTGTAAGGTTAAATGAGAGGAGGGTTAGTTTCAAAAATATCAGAAAGCAAGTATACTTAACACAAAAATGTATTAAACCATTATTTTCATAATTCAAAACCAATAGTTCTAGCTCCTCAGTATAATCCCTAAATATCACCATACAACAATTTCAGAAAATTATGTTTATTTAAAACTATCTAGTATTAGACAACTATTTACTACGAATATGATAAAAATTCTTTAAAACAGGAGCAAAGACACACACATCATTGGGAGGAAAGATTTATTTTAAAGAGAATTAAAAAATGAATTTAAATGAAGTTGCATCAGCATTGCTCTGAATATCCAATTGCTTCAGAGTATGAGTTCAGTTTTGGGAAACTTCAGCACTTAAATAACTTGAAATTTTCAATTTACTTTAAATAACAATTTAGGTTTTTTTTTTTTTTAAAGAATACTGAATGTGTTCTTATGCAAAAATCTAAAACCTTTCCAATTTCCCCTTGAATGAGAAACATTTAACAAAGGTTTGGATCTGGGATACTTTAAATGTTTCACCAATATAACCTTCGATCAGAATTCAATCAGAATAGGGTAAAAACTTAATACGTATTAAGTTTTGCCTTTAAAAAAGTACTTTGATACTCCAGCATGCATGAGTGTTAATTTTTTTAACCTGGGGTTTTAATAGATTTTTACTTGATCAGAAGCATTGCTCTTAACTAGGTACTATCTGAACGCCTCCTCCCAGGCTTTACCAACCTCTCTTACTGAGGTTCCACATTCCACATATTTCTCAGCAGGGAAGATTGGCTTCCAGTGGGGAAACTTCACTATCAACTTTTCCAAAGAGCCTGAAAGGAGAGTTAAACTGAATTGCTCTTCCAGAACACAAGAACATCATAGCTGCCAAACGCTAAATCCCTTAACACCATGGGACATTTCCTATGATTCTGTCTGTGGTGCAGGATGAAATTCCTATCATATTTCTTTTTAAAAAAAGTTTCTTCAAATAACAATAGCAATAATAGCAATAGTGATAATAGTTATCATTATAGATGGTAACTATGTATTTTATATATTAATGTGTCAAATTCTCACAATAATCCTGAAAGGTAGGTATCATTCATCCACCAGGGGACCTCAAACTTTTTAAACAGGGGGCCAGTTCACTGGTCCCTCAGACCATTGGAGGGCCGGACTGCAGGCTCCGGAATAAGTTGGCTGCTAAGCAGGACAGGCAGAGGCGGCAAAAACACCCAGCAGGCCGGATAAATGTCCTAGGCGGGCTGCATGTGGCCCGCAGGCCATATTTTGAGGATGCCTGATTCTAGACTTACAAACAAAACTTGAAGCACAAAAGGATTAAATAATTTGCCCAAAGTCACAGCTTGGGTCTAGCTAGGCTAGATTTACTAAACACATGTATTGAGCACTTACTTTGTGTTGGCAATTTTCTAAATGCTTTAGTTACATTAACTAATCCTTGAGCTTCATGAAAACCTTTGTTCTTATGATAGCACTATAATGATACTCATTTGGGGTTGAAAAACTGAGTTACAGAGAGGTTAAATAACTTGCTCTCTGTCATCCCTCTGGTAAATGCTGAACTGAAATTCAAATGCAGGCAGCCAGGCTCCAGAGTCCACACTCTTAATGAGGAACTTACACTATCTCTCTAAATAGTAAAACTTAGATTCAAACCTAGCTCTATCTCACTCAAAAACATGACATTCAAAAATGAGTTTTATCATTTTTTGAACTATACCATATACTTCCTTTAGTACAGAAAAGACTATCTATCAGATGAGGAAAACATACCAACATATGCTAACTAAATATACTTCAGTGAAAATATATGTAGAAATCCAAATGATTGTTTAGAGATGTGAATAATGGTAATAATCCATCAGATATACACATAAACACAAGCTCATTCCTGTGCTGGGAACAGCTGCATAATCCATTGGAAAGCCTGTCCCACTAGGAATCCAAAGCTCAAATGCTGTTGTCCTTTCTCTACATGCATAGTAAAACAAATCCAATCCACATACTTTCATTACCGTGATAGCCTGAAGCACACAATCCCATGGGGAAGATACTCTTATTTTTTTACCAATGTATCTCTGATGGAAATCTACCTAAACCTGCATACTTTCCGTTAAGTTTCTGGCTGTATAAAAGAGAGATCATTTATTCTATATTTTTACTTAACCACAAGCTTTGTTACTCTCTCCTGATCATAATAATTATCAACTAAAGAATAAATGTTTAAAAAGAGCCAAAGAGTCAGAAAAACACTTTTCCTATGTCAGATAGCTGAGGGTTTTACAATTGTGTGCCTTTCTCTGCAATCTCACATGACTCCAGAACCTGACTCAAACCAATTCACTCAGCCTAGGATCATATACTTAGTAGTATGATACACAAGACATGATAGTGGCTGAAGCACTATTATTAAAGAGAGATTAAAACAGCTGTACATTATGCTGAAGCACTCACTCTTCCCTTTACAAACAGACGGCCCTGGATTACAAGCAGCACTTGACCATTTAAATCACGACAACCACCAGATTTAACCAGCTGGGCCATATTCTCCTAGGCAGTGCCTGTTGACCTCCTCAGTAGCAGCTGCTCAAATGAAATTCTCATTAGACAACTTATTTTCAGAAGCCAAAGGACTCTCTGATTAAATATATGTATTTAGATATAGAAGTCCTTTCTAAAGTATTCATTTTCTGACAACTGTCGCTTACATTACAGCCCAGCTACATTGGCAAAGAGATGGGTGATACAAGGATAACTAAAATTCATCATTTAATCACAGCTGAAGGATTTTTATCCTTGGAAGCATTTTAACCTGAATCTTTTTTTTTTTTTTATCAAAGACTTTCTGTACACTTTACCATCAATAACAGCAGGGTTTTAAAAGGTAGTTTCTGATATACAATCATTCAATCCACACATCCATCTATTTACCAACTACCTACATACCTACCTATTTATCTATCTGGGACACTAAATCAAAGTTAAATTTACAAAAATCAGAAACCTTGCCTATCTTCACTCTCAGAGGGGGGCACTTTAGACAGAACACTTTGTTTAATAGCATTTAGCAATTTAGTCAAATCAGTGGTCAGGGAGGGTATTTCTTGAAGGTATGGCAGATTAAATACTGGACAATAATTTGTTTAATCAAAGCATCTGCCTAGAGTTTTTGTTTCATCATGCAAATAATTGTTTTTAAAAGGATCATAATAGGCTTTGTATAAATCAGTTCTTATGTATGAGAGAAATGAGGGGGGAGGTGTTTAATCTGATAGAGTCCAGAACAAGAATGACTCAAGTAGGGTCGTCATTTATGATATCAATCACACAAGCTTGTCAATCAGCTAATTATGAAGTATGGCCCTCAAATCATGAAGCAAAAGTGAGGGAGAGGTGAATAATGCGTTTGAAAGCTATTAAATGTCCCATGAGATAGCATGTCCCAAATGAAGAGACAGACCTGATACTTCAAAAGGTCAAAGCCAGGCAAATATTGATAAAGCTGTTATACCTCCTTATAACCAGAATATAATTATTTTAGAATAAAAAATTTATCCTACACTAATGACCTTTTCTATAATCCTTTCTGTTCTCTTATTATGCTATTCTGTTCTATTGCTCCAAGAAGATAATCGAAATGAAGATTCAAACTCAAGATACCAAACTCATCTCCAAAACATTTCCCTCCACTTTTATTACTATAATTAATATTAATATTATTATTAATCTTATTACTAATTGTATTACTACCCTCCTATGTGCCCATGGTTTAAAAACTCCGAGCTCCCTTTGAATCACTCCTCTCTTGGTCTCTATGACCAAACATCACATCTTAACAACTCTATCTCCTAATATCTTTTCCATATGCACCCCTCTTCCTTCCTCATTTCTGCTGCCTTAGTTCAGGGCCTCATTATCTATAGCCTGAAATAATTTCCTTATGTCTCTCCCTGCTCCCATCCATCCTAAACAGTGCTGCCAGATTAACTTTCCTGAAGGAAAGCTCTAATCCATCACTTTATTATGTTAAAAAATAGTCAGCAGTTCCCCCATCACCTACAATATAAAGTCCAAACTCCTTAGCTAAGAATTAAAGGGCCTCCATTATCTTAACACAACCCACTTTCTCAATCTTATATCCCATATACATCTTCACCTTAAGTTAGAACCTGAGCTACTGACTATTTAAAAGCATTCTGCTTGTTTCTTCTCCCTGAAAGTGTCTCTCCCCTCCATTTCTGTCTATATAAACCCTTTCATTCTCCAAGATGAGCTAAGGCCTATTTCCCCATAGAACTTTTCCATGGCTTACTAGGCAGGAGCAATTTGTCTATCCTAAAATCTATCTTAACATTTCATCTATACAGCTCTCATATAACATTATGTATTAGAACATTGAACTAAAGTTCATTTTGTACATGTCATATCTCTTACTAGAACATAAATTCTTTTAAAGTTAGAGACTATTGTTACATTCATTACGGATGTGTCATGTCAACTAGCACAAGGGTTCTTAACCTGAGGCCCACAGATACCAAGAGACATGGATAGAATTTGGTAGGAAAAAAATTCTTTTTCAATAACTTCTAATTGAAAACGTACATTTCCATAAATTATAGATGCAGGAAACAAACCATAGACTATTTGTAGTACCTAGGACATTGTCACCAATAGTTTCACAACTGATATTTTTAGGCCACATTATATTTTACATATATCAAAGTATCTTTTCTGCTGTCACTATCTCAAAATTATGAATTGTCAAGCCTCCATTAGATCTTGTTTCAATGCAAGTAGTAAAATAGCACATTCTATCATATCACAATTTTTTTAAATTATTATTTTAATACAATTCATTTTTACTGTAATTTTATGCATTTAGCTTTATGCATTTAACAACATTCTAAGTTCTATAGGCTTCACCAAACTATCACAGGAATAAAAAGGTAAGATGGGACTCTCAGTTTAAATCCACAACCTTATACAGAAGAAGAAAAACCTGTAGAAACTCTGAGCTCCCTTTAATCACTCCTCTGAGCTCCCTTTGAATCATTCCTCTACTACAGTATTCACAATACTATATAGTTCTTGATTAGGGCCATTTGAAAAAAAGATATACCAGAAGCTAATGAATATCCAAAGATTATTCCATATAGACAGTTACAGCTATTAGATAGTTGTTCTTAGCAACCATATTCTGGTTCCTTATAACTTCTTGTCATTGATCTGTGTTCTATCTCCAGAAAGCTAGGAAGTGTAAACCCAATCCTCCCACCCCACCCCTGCCGTAACTTTAATCTGTAAAGACCCATCATGTCATCCTTGATCTCCTTTTCTCTACAGTTAATACTATTATTTCTTCAATCGCTCCTCTTATTATCTAATTTTGTCCCTGTGAACATGTCATTGTTCCCTGAGAACAACTTAATGCTTCTGAGTCCCTCTTAAAGCATGATCATTCAGAACTTACCACAGGGCTTCAGATACATTTGTTCAGTGGAACTACCACCTCTTAAATGCTTCACGTTGTACTTCTGGTAATGCTGACTGAGAGAGCACTGGCAGCTGCTATTTATTTTTTCTTCAGTGATTATTTGTATATGGGAGGGACTGGTGATTAGAACTTCAGTTGTTTTTGTATGTAGGAGGGATTGGTGGTTACAACTTCTGAACTTGATAGTAAGTTCTGTTACGTTTTATCTTGCTAGGTTGGTTTTCAGTTCATATTCTCAATTTGTCAAACTGAAAACCTTTTTGGTTTTTGTTTCCTTCATACACTGTATTCACTGTTCCTCCCAGATTTGTGGGATCAGTAAATTTGAAGTACATGCTTTCTATTATTTGCACTGAATACATTATGTACAGTAATGTACACTAAAGATACTTGAATTTCTTATGTCTAAAAAAAATATGCTGGAAAAATAATTAAATATCTGTAAACTACATAGAAAAACATTATTTGCTAGCAGAAATATGGTGATAAAGAACTCCTAAATGAGCAATCTTATCTTACAAGTGTTTCTCTTATACAAAATCAATTATAACACCTGGTAATAAAGAAGAAAAAAATGAAATTAACCATTACTTGCCAAAAAAAAATGATTTAAAATTCCCTAGTAATCTAGGAAAAAAGTTAATACAAATCAATTTTATTTTTATATTAAAGAACTTTTTATGGTATTTTGAAAATCAGTTACTTATAGAAGTTAAAAACCATCTTTTTGATGAATCACAATTAAAAGTAATCTAGCAATCTCACTTATTCAAAGATGATTGATCTAGAAAACTCAATTATTCAGAACATAGCCAAGAATGAGAAAAACAGTCTCTGAGAAGCCAGAAGAGTCAGCACAAAGTTCACGCACTAAAGGTCACGTATGTTACCCAAAATCTCCCAGAAACTCACCAAGAACATACTTATTCATACTTTAAATATGCCCAGAATATCCTGATAATTGAATTTTATAAGCTACAGGTGAATGGAAGAAGCAAAATACAAATTATTTACATGAAGCAAGCAATAACAGCCTGTACCCTGATATTTTAGAAGCAGAAACCAACACTTACACACACCAAAAAAAGAAAAAAAAGATATACATACACTAAATATATTTTATGCAGACACAAGAACTCTCAAGTTTCATAATTATAAAGAAATGACCATAAAGTGAAATAGTGCCTAATTATCTCAATGATCTCTAGGGAAATCATTACATTATAACATGATAAAATAATTGACATTTATAGTGAAATAATCTTCACAACACCTCAATTTACATAGTTTATAAAAGACATTATGTTCATTACTATAGTTAAGTCTCAAAATGTTTGAGTTGCCAAGTCAGGAAATAGTGCCATCCCAAATTTTAACTTTTGTGGCTCAGAGAGATTGAAGAACTTACCCAGGGTCACATAATTGTTAGACAGATATTAGGAGTTAGTCTACTGCATCCTGAGTCATCAGAAAATATCTACATTTGGTGCCATATCATCTGGTTAGTAAAACAGGGAAGCATACAATACATTTTAGAAAGACTTCTACAAAAATTAATTGGGTACTTTTAAACTTTTGAGCCCTTAAAGGAATAAAATTTAGTTACATGAAAAATTCCCTTATATCTAATCTCAATTTTTCTATAGTGTCACGGAGGTCTGAGTTTAACTTACAATCCTAGTAATAAACCCAGAGCTATTAATTACCCTACATTTTAAGTTCTAAAATCTATACATAGAAAATGAAAGAGCATACATAAGTACAACATTACTTAGACTTGATTTATCATTTTTAAAAATATTACTAGAAAATCTTGTCTTTCCTTTCTATTTTCTATGCTCCAGGTAAACCCAAGTGGACTCCTGCACAGAGGAGAGAAGGTAGATGTGGGATGTTGCAGCGATATCACCCGTCAAACAACTCACCCTTGAATATTTAGCTTTCACAATATTTTAAGCCCTCAACACTCCATTGTACAACACACAATGTAAAGTAAAATAAATATATTTATAAATTACTATAATTATAAAAATGAGGAGAATGTTTTTTAATTTTGCTTTTTAACCACTGATATTTTCTTTTTTTTTTTTTTTTTTTTTTTTTTTTTTTTAGACAGAGCCACAATAAATCCCCCCGGGTAGTGTGCCGTGGCATTAAACCACACACCCACCACCAAC
>CAUYTI010128580.1:0-10312 GCA_963575145.1 Galago senegalensis
GGGCGCCTGCGGTCCCAGCTACTTGGGAGGCTGAGGCAGGAGACTCGCTTGAGCCCAGGAGTTGGAGGTTGCTGTGAGCTGTGATGCCACGGCACTCTACCCAGGGGGGCAGCTTGAGGCTCTGTCTCAAAAAAAAAAAAAAAAAAAGAGGAAAGGGAGAGAGTGTCAAGATCTCTCTTCTTTTATTCCATGACTTATGGTATTAGTTTATTATTACTGCAGTAACCACAAGCTTAGTGGCTTAGAACATCACAAATTTATTGCCTTAAAATTCTCACAGTAAGTAAGCTAAAATCCGCCTCACTAAACTCAACTCAAGGATGTTTGGAGGGCTTTATTCCTTCTAGAGGCCCTTGGGAAAAATCCATTTCTTTGCTTCTGGAAGCTGCCTGCAAGCCTTGGGTCAGACTCTCCTTCCATCATCATAGCCAGCGATGGCCGGCCAAGCCTCATGATGTCATCTCTCTGGCATTTGAAGCGGTCTTGTAATTACATTGAGCCCCTGGGAAAATCCATATCATCTCATTTTAAGGTCAGCTGATTAGCAACCTCAATTCTATCAGCACCTTAATTCACCCTTGCCAAGTAACATAACAGATCCAGATTCATATTAATTTTCTGGGCTTATGACAGGAATATCTTCAAGAGGCCATTTTTCTTTCACCACAGTTACTGATTTGCTAGAAACCTAGGTGACAAGTATCCTAGCTAGCTCAGGAGGGGAGAATCACAAAATATTACAAAAGATTCTGAAGAATCTGATGATTAATAGTATCGGATTAGGAAATGTATATTTCAATTTTATTCTTAACATGTCCAATAGAGAGTGAGTCTGAGTCCAGATCAGGGGTGGGGGGAAGAGAGTAGTGGTCCTGATTTCCGGGGTTACTGAGGGAGTAATGGGTGGGAGGTTGCAGGAAAAAATAAACAATAAATAAACATAAATAAATATTAAACAATACTGCCAATAGATTACCTACCTACTAAAACAACAGTGAAAAGATAACAAGTAAAAATGTTTCAAGGTCTAAAAGACTCTAAACTATCAGCAGTGGAACGTTGTAATCTCAGTTTCTCAAAATGCCTCCCTGCCTGAAGCCTTACCCTTTCACTACTTCCTCTCCAAGAACCCCATGCTCCCATAAAATTGAACTATTTCTCCTTGTGATCTTCCTCCTCCTTATATGTCTGATATACTTTTAACCGACACGTGCATTTTTAAACTCAAAGCATTTGCTTCGTTGTACAGATTTACAACATTTCTAGGATGTGTCACTTGATTTAGCCTTCTGCCCGGTTGTTGGCATTTTAGATATCCATCTCAGGCCATTGAGCGAACCTCCGCCTCCTTCCTCCTCTGCACACTTCCCCCCAAATCAACACCGATTCTTTAAATTCCTTGTAGCTCTTTGTTGTCACTCATCATATTAGAATGTGAGTATTGGGGGTGGGGGTGGGGTGGGGTGGTGGAAAATAACAGCTCATTTTGTTAGGAGCCATGCACAGTAACTTCCTAACAAATATTAAAGTAAAATAAATAGGACATTTGTTTCTTTAGTATTTGTTATTATTGTGTAAAATAATAATTGCCTAACATAATATTTATCACTTATAAGTGTACAATTCAGTGGCATTGATTACATTAACAATGGGGGTTAATCACCACTATCTACTTATCAGCACTTATCACCACGATCTACTTTTTCATTGCCCCCAAAGGAAACTGTACTCATTAGACAACCACTCTCCTTCCCTTTCCTCATCCCCACAGCCTCTGGTAGCCTTTATTATGCTTTCCGTTGCTACGAATTTGTTTATTCTAGCAGGCCCCTTTTGCAAATGAAATTACACAATATGCATCTTTCCATGGCTGGCTTATTTCACTAAGCATAATGTTTTCAAGAACCATCAATGTTGTAACATCTATTAAAATTTTATTCTTGAAAAAAAGAAAAGATTTAGAGGTTACACGATACCCATGGACAAATTATATGCTGAAGGCAGGTCTTTCAGTCTACTCAGAACGAGAAAAGTGCACATTGTGCCAGATAGGTAGGTTTCTATCTTCCTCCTCCCACCCTCCGCCTTAGTTTTCAATGTCCAGGGCACCACTTTATGACTGTATATATCCCTCACTTAACTCCCACATATAAGTGAGAATATGTGGTATTTGTTTTTCCACTCCTGAGAT
The DNA here is from genome assembly GCA_963575145.1 of Galago senegalensis. NCBI lineage: Eukaryota > Metazoa > Chordata > Mammalia > Primates > Galagidae > Galago > Galago senegalensis. Next base: position 2,192 of record CAUYTI010128580.1, read on the forward strand.
GCTCCACTTAGGATAATGGTCTCCAGTTCCACCTGAATTTCTGCAAAAGACATTATTGTTATAGGGGTACAGGTGAATCTTTCTAAGAGCAGAATGTGAACGTTTTAAAGAAATAACTGAGAAAATGACATGAAGGCTGTGTTGACCAGTTCGACGGAAGTATTTCAGATCGCATGTGAAAACCCCACACTGTACCCCAGAAGTGCATTAATGTACATAGTTACCATTCAATAAAAAAAATAAATAAACTAAAAAAAAAAGAAACTACAATCTGATGCAGCCTCCTTATTCTTGGCAAATTCAAATACACAAGCACCTACTCTTTATCTAAGAATCTAGTTTGGCTTACAGATACCTACTCCCCTACTCCTAAAGAAAAGAGGCAAGTATTTCTTGCTGTCGCCTTGGGATTTATAAAGGACTATGCTTACCTTTGTGCCCCAGCCTGGCATGGTAATTGTAGGCTTTGCTTCTGGTAACAGATCCCTTGTCCCAGCAGGTGATGGGCATGACCCAGCCCTGCCAGGGTGCCCCATTCCTTCAGCTACCATGATGGTGTCAGGGATAAACACACATTGCAAACAGGGCCAGAATAGTTCTGTGAGACCTTTCTATATAGACACTAGGAAAAAGAGGACATCTTTTTTGTTGGGGTCATGAAATAGGACTGGGTAAGCCAACACCCACTGGAAGTTATTTTATTTTTCATGTAGAAGAATCTGAGAGTAAAGCCAACCCAAAGGAATCAGACATGAGAGCCGAAAACAGACAAAGCTCTGGTAACATCATGGGGCCTTGGGATCCACCTATGCCTGACCCTGATCCACCAAGTGCACGCCTCACCTTCCCAGATACTTCAGCTAATACATTGCTTTTTGGCTCAAGCTAGTCTGAGTTGAGTTCCTTGTCACATTGAGAGTCTAGGTTTACAGTAAAGAGAGACTCGGATCCACATCAGACTTTGTATGGGGCCCCATTTGTAGTTACATAACCCCCTGGGTTACATGCTCCTACAGAAACACAGTAGGTTGGAGACGGGAAATAATGGAGGTCTTTAACCACATTTTCTTGTTCTATAACTGAAGCTGCGGAAAAGCAGTTCTTCTGGTAGCCTGTGTGTTCCTTCATGGCAGAAACCACCACGTTTATCTTGTGTACTCAGTTTCCCAGGAATTAGCAGATGCTCAGAAATGTGGCCGAGTTGGTTTAACTTCTGACAGGTGACATCACGATGTTAGAAAGGATGACACGATTAACTGCCAAACATTTTGTTGTTTTTACTGAGGTTTCTCTGTGTGAGGGATGTCCGGAGTTTTGGGGGTATGTCTTAGACTGGGTTCCTCTGAAAGCAAACCCCATATCAAGGACTCGTGTGCAGGTAGTTTGTTTGGGAGGAGAGAGCAGACAGGGAGAAGAGCCTACAGGGGTGTGTGAATGTGCTGGTGACTGTGTGGACAACCGGCACAACCCCACACCAGGCCTCCGGGGAATCGGGCAGACCAAGCCTCAGGAAGGCAGCAGCCTAGGGTGGGATTTACCCAGAGACGCACAGTCCACACTGATTGAGGGGTACTGTCCAGAGTACTCACCTCCCATCCCCCAACACACACGCACACTTTGGATTGGGCCTGCTTGCGGCCACGTGGCCTTCTGCACACTAAAGAACATGGAGCAGAAACTGTGTGAAGTACACAACAGTGTATGGAAGAGTCTGCCGCTGCTGTGGGACACCAGACAACCCAGGTATATGGGGTGGGGAACAGCACTGGCTGCAGGCAGTGACTATTCCTGATAATATTTGCAGTTCAATTTCCTAAAAATCTACATGGCAGTGTTGATAGTATACTTGGAAGGAAAATATTTGGCTATTTTGTTAAGCCGTTCTCAACACCTTCGTGTGTGGTTCAGGTCTCACAGTAAATCTTGGGAAGTGGCCCCAGGAGCATGTGTGACTGGGCATGTACCTGATTATCCAGATGGTTCTGGATCACGAGCTCCATGAGGACAGAGACTCTGTCAGGTCTGCCCTTTGGAAATAATTCACAGTAGAACACGGTTCCTAGAACACACTAAATGTTGAATAAATATGTGTTGAGTGGATTAAACAACACAAAGTGTCCTAGAAGAAGAATTGCTTAGGGACTCTGTTTTCTTTCTGTACGACTTTGGGTTAGCTGGTCTGCCTGAATTTCAAGGCTGAAGCTTTTGGAACATTCCATATCATGTGAATGGAACAGATCCTAAGTACCACAGGAGCCCAAACAAGAGACTGATAAGTTCCTGAGGTGACAGGGGGTGGCATGTGAGTGGGCCCTGGACTGAAGCTGAAGTCTAGGCAGGTGGGTGGCTTACAGGACGTTTGTCAGTCAGAGTTCACACACGGCAACAACTCTCTATTGAAGATCTATGGGGCCCACTGAGAAGAAAGTAGAATAAAGTGCCAGAAACTTTCCCTCTGCTTCTCATGTTTGTGCAAATCTTTTTCAAGCCCAGAGAGAAGCAGTAATGGAAGAAAGTATCCATTGGTTCCCTCCTTCATTCAATCAACAAACACTCACAACCTATGCACCTGGCGTTGAGCTCCTGAGGGTACAGCAGAGGGCAAAACAGACACAGTCCCTGCCCTCAGGGGTCTTACAGTCCAGTAGGAAGAGAGATGTGAAACAAATAATCTTTTTTTTTTTTTGAGACAGAGCCTCAATCTATCCCCCTGGGTAGAGTGCTGTGGCATCACAGCTCACAGCAACCTCCAACTTCTGGGCTCAAGCGAGTCTCCTGCCTCAGCCTTCCAAGTAGCTGGGACCACAGGCAACCGCCACAACACCCAGCTATTTTTTGGTTGCAGCTGTAATTGTTGTTTGGCAGGCCCGGGCCAGATTCGAACCCGCCACCTTAGGTGTATGTGGCTGGCACCTTAGCCGCTTGAGCCACAAATAATCTTTTATATAAGTATGTAATAACAAACTGTCATGACCTCTGTGTAGAGGATTATGAAAATTATGAGAAGCACTAAGTAGAAGCTGGAACTATTAGATGTAGTAGCACATTTGTTGAATGAGTTGTGTTCATGAATAAAGGGCAGCTGATTTTTACTTTTTCATTGTTGTAATGATGAATTACTGTCCTCATAACTCCCTAATACTTCATCTTTGAACAGTGGTACACATTACTAGGCTTTCTACCTAAGGAATGATAAGGTTTCAGAAGAAACCACCAAGGAGATTATGTGTGTGTGTGTGTGTATGTAAGTATATAAAGATACAGGTATATAAATGAGAATATAATATATGTATTTACAAGGTCAGACAGTTAAGTTTTCATCTTGATCACCAAATGACCCAGGGGGGTACTCCTGACGATAACTGGAGTGATATTCAGTAATGAGGTATGTAGAATTTTTTTAGGATGAATTCTCGAATTTAATTGTCAGGCCTCTTACGATGATAGCTCTGATGGCCGTTCCAGAAAAAGAATTCCAAAAGTGCTTTGCAAGGTGGACAGATGCTGGTGTCAGTGCATCCCCAGGGGAGTACCTGGAAGGTGACTGCAGTGATACTCAGCAATGAGCTAAGTAGCACTTTTTCTATGATGAGTTCTTGAACCTAATTGTCAGGCCTTGCACACACATACACATCTATGTATACATATCTATACACATAAATTTATGCACCTGCCCATTGGCAATCTGCAACGTAAAATAACACTTTGACAATTTTTGTAATAATCTTTGATGCTATGTTTATAGCATATGAAAAAAATCTATGAAGTTAAAAAAACACAACAAAAACTGTTGCTAGGCATTATTCCAGCAAAGCCACTGATGGGCAAGTCCCCCCGCCCTTTTCATCCATTTGTTCTCAGCATCATCGCGGTGCAGTGTGTGAGCACCTGCCCCCCAGCAGGACCCATCTGCCCTGACTAATAAGCTCACCTCTGTAAATGGGCTGAGTCTGCATATTTTCTCTGACATTCTCTTAATTCAATCCTCTTCAAACCATGTTAGACAATCGGTGATGTCCCACCCAGCATCTCTTAGAGATTCATCTAAGGTGAAGTGGAAATGATGCTATCTGCCCCTGAAAGTGTCCACAGGCAGGATGGTGTAGTGAAGTACAAGATCTTTGCAGTAAAAAAGACCCAGGGTCTGAGCCCCAGCGCTGCCACAGAATGGCTGTGTGACTTCAGGCAAAGCACCTCCTTAAGTTCCCAGATTTTCAGGAAAGGAGGGGTGATTCCAGGTTTGCTGATAATAATATCATCTGCCTCAAAGAACTGAGATGGCCCATGCTTAGCATATCACACTGATGGATAAATTATAGGTATCACTATGCTTGAGCTTAAGTCAATAAACAAGCAGAACGTTATCACTGTTGTTTTGATGAAGACATGAAGTGCTGAAAGGTTAATGACATGTCAAGTGAGCGCATGGCTCGGCTCACTAGAATCCTTGCTCCTTACCCTTTTCTCCCCAGCCCACAGGCCAGGACCATAGCTGCCTAACCTGCCCCTAGGTGGGTTCTTGACAAATATTTGGCAGGTTGTGGTAACTTTCCAAGTGATCCAAATATCCCCATCACTTCAGTCAATGGAGGCGCCTTCCTTCTCACCCACCCTTGAATGAGCAGTGGGAGTTCACTACGGATTCTCTCTCCCTGGAACATTGATAAGGAGTACTGGCTATCGGCTAATCCTAAGCTGATGAGCACCTTAGAAATAGGTTGCTGTCACTACTGAAAATAAAGTATAATTTCTTTCATGTCCCTTTACTGTCAATAAAAGAGAGGGGGCTTGTCACAGATGCCTTTGCTTCTTACTCAATATTTGATGGTACAAGAACATTGTTTTAGAGCTTAAGAAGAAAATGTTTTAAGGAATCTTGGAAATCATACTAACAGAATATAGAAATGTTGCTAATGATTTATGCAAAGGACTAATTAGAAAATAAAATAGTAAACATTTACACCTTCCAGAAACTTTACAAATGTCTACACTTCCCATAGATATTGTAGAGTAGGCATTGCCACTACTGTTTTATAGATGAGAATTCGAGGCTCTGAGTGGTTAGGTAACTTGCCCCCAAACACACCAACAAATGAAAAGAGTTGGGATTTGAACCCAGGTTTGTTGACTTTCAATTCAACATTTATTCCATGTCATCAAAGATCTCTTTTACGTGTTATCAAGATTGTGTTACTGGGTGATCTATGTTCAAACACTGGGAAGTGTTTACACACTGGAAAGAGTATGGTGTGGGCTCAGTGCCTGTAGCTCAGTGGCTAGAGCACCAGCCACATACACCAGAGCTGGCAGATTCAAATCCAGCCCAAGCCTGCCAAACAACAACGACAACAACAACCAAAAATAGCCGGGCATTGTGGCGGGCACCTGTAGTCCCAGCTACTTGGAAGGCTGAGGCAAGAGAATTGCTTAAGCCCAAGAGTTTGAGGTTGCTGTAAGCTGTGATGCCATGGCACTCTACCCAGTATGGTGTGATGAAGACAGAATGGGACTCAACTCAGGAGAACCAAAGTCCCCTCTCAATCTGCCATTAAATGTCCATGTGGCCACAGAGAGTCACTTGAGCAATGAAAGCCTTGGCTTTCCTCTGCTAGACTAAACCATCTCAAAGACTCCTTTATTTTCAAAAGCATATGGTTCTGTTTGTTTATATTTATTTAAATTTAACTTATACTTTATGATATAGACATGTAAGTTAAGAAAAATAACACCTGGGTGGTGCCTATGGCTCAGTGGGTAGGGCGCCAGCCCCAAATACCGAGGGTGGCAGGTTCAAACCTGAACTCAGCCAAACTGCAACAAAAAAATAGCCAGGCATTTTGGCAGTGCCTATAGTCCCAGCTACTTGGGAAGCTGAGGCAAGAGAATCACCTGAGCCCAGGAGTTGGAGGTCGCTGTGAAGCTGTGTGATGCCACAGCACTCTACCAAGGTTGATAAAGTGAGACTCTGTCTCTACCAAAAAAAGAAAGAAAGAAAGAAAGAAAGAAAGAAAGAAAGAAAGAAAACACCACAAAGAGTCAGTAATATGAAAAGAAACAAATTAACCTGTTTGGAATATTATATGAAGCCTCAAAACATTATTGAGACTCTAAATTAAAAGTCAATACAGGCTCGGCGCCTATAGCTCAACCGGCTAAGGCACCAGCCATGTACACCTAAGGTGGTGGGTTCGAATCCCCAGCCCAGACCCTCCAAACAACAATAATGGCTGCAACCTAGCCAGGCGTTGTGGTGGGCGCCTGTGGTCCCAGCTACTTGGGAGGCGGAGGCAAGAGACTCGCTTGAGCCCAGGAGTTGGAGGTTGCTGTGAGCTGTAATGCCACGGCACTCTACTCAGGAGGACAGCTTGAGGCTCTGTCTCAAAAAAAAAAAAAAAAAAAAAAAGAAAATGTTGCTGAGAATAAAGATTGGGACTTACATTAAAAATGTTCAAGAAACTCACATCTTCAACAAATTGTCCCCTTATGACATTCTAGAGGTTCCCCCTCTCACACCAGAGTGATGCACTATAGTAAAGTTAAGTAAAATAAGTAAAAATTAAGAAGAGATGGATGACAGGTATGTCTTTCTTTATAAAGAAAGAAAAGAGCAATTGCAAAAGAGGAGATGAGAAAAGAGAAACTTGTAGGCCATTAGCCCATTCTCAAGCAGATCAGTCACAAGCAAGGATACAAACTGAAGTCAAGGATCTAGAAATTGACTTCTAATTTATAGGCTAAGAGATGTTATAGAAAGCATGTGACATACTTGTTTGAAGACTACTGCACTGTGGGTAAAAATACAATGCAGGCAGACATTCCAGTGGACTCATGAAGGAATGCTCCCACCAGCAGCCTATGGTGGTGAGGAGGGGTCAGAATGTTTGCCAGAATAGACAGAAAACTAGTTTGGGGACATCTGAGTAAAATTCAGCAGTTTAGCAGAGACAATATATTAGCAGAGTTAGAAGGGGATTAAAAATTACCCTAGGCGGCACCCATAGGTCACTGGGTAGGGTGCCAGCCACATACATGGAGGCTGGCAGGTTCATACCAGGCCTGGGCCAGCTAAAATAATGACAACTGCAACAACAACAACAACAACAAAAAAAAAATAGCCAGGCATTGTGGTGGGCACCTGTAGTTCCAGCTACTTGGGAAGCTGAGGCAAGAGAATGGCTTAAGCCCAAGAGTTTAAGGTTGCTGTGAGCTATGACACCACAGCAGTCTACTAAGGGTGACACAGTAAGACTCTGTCTCAAAATTATATATATATGTATATATATATATCCCTAGAGTGAGACAATTTAGCCTAAAGACTGTAACTGTTCCTTTCCCATTCCCTAAGGCAACTTTATTACCTACTTACCTTTCACCATCAACAAAAATTGATTCTCACTGGATTAAAGATTTAAACTTAAGACATGAAACTAAACAAAACACTAGAAGAAAGTGCAGGGAAAACACTTGAAGAAATCGGCCTGGGAGACTATTTTATGACCAGGACCCTCCATGCAATTGAGGCAACACCAAAAATACATTGCTGGGATCTGACCGAACTAAAAAACTTTTGCACAGCCAAGACACAGTATAGTAAAGCAAACAGACAGCCTTCAGAATGGGAGAAGATTTTTGCAGGTTATACTTCAGACAAAGGTATGATAACTAGAATCCACAGAGGAAAAAAAAAAAAGTAGACCTACCGTTCAATCCTGCAATTCCCCTACATATACCCAGATGATCAAAATTTATTTTACAACAATACATTTCCACCAGAATTTTTATTGCAGCCCAGTTCACAATTGCCAAGACATGGAAACAGCCCAAATGCTCATTGACCCATGAATGGATTAACAAATTGTGGTATATGTACACCATGGAATATTATGCAGCCATAAAAAAGATGGAGACTTCACATCTTTTGTTTACCTGGATGGAGCTGGAACACATTCTTCTTAGTAAAGTATCTCAAGAATGAAAAACAAAGTATCCAATGTACTCAATACTACTATGAAATCAATATATAATCACCTACACACTCATATGAATGGCAAAACATAACTGTAGTCCATAAAGTAGAAGGGAAGAGGAGAGAGAGGGGAGGAGAGGGGTGATATGGGAGAA